>JAPKLY010000360.1:150551-184442 GCA_026898435.1 Prunella vulgaris | reverse complement strand
TATAAAATTATGACCCTAATCAGGGATACTGCACGGATTGAGTATGATGCAATATTGCATATTAGAATTTGTGTTATATAGAAGTCATATTTTTATATGACACAAATTCTTATACGAGACAATCTATCATAAAATGTGTTCACGAAAATAGATGCATAATAAAATATTAGGTGATAATAAAATATATTAAAAAAATAAACGGTAAAGATTAGTATCCAAACATCCAGACATCCAGACAAAAATTTTAATTTATCAAAATTAAATTAATTATTCTATTACTAATTTACCCCTAATTATTTTATGTGCAAATTTATTAGTAGGCGTGCAGTGCATTAATTAACCCTCACTTATATTAATCATGAACCCCACTACTATTAATTAATCAACTCACTTCCAACACTTAATATTAATTAAACGGTAAATACATCATTTGAATTATTCTCATTTAAATATCTAGATTCTTAAATTATAATTTATTAAAATTAAATTAATTGTTCTATTAAATTATTCTACATCATTTGGATTATTCTCATTTGGATATCTAGATTCTGAAATTATAATTTATTAAAATTAAATTAATTATTCTATTAAATTATTCTACATCATTTGAATTATTCTCATTCTCATTCCTACGTCATTTGAATTATTCTCATTCGAATATCTAGATTCTTAAATTATAATTTATTAAAATTAAATTAATTATTCTTTTAAATTATTCTACATCATTTGAATTATTCTCATTCCTAAGTCATTTGAATTATTCTTATTTGGATAGCTAGATTCTGAAATTATAATTTATTAAAATTAAATTAATTATTCTATTAAATTATTCTACATCATTTGAATTATTCTCATTCTCATTCCTACGTCATTTGAATTATTCTAATTTGGATATCTAGATTCTGAAATTATAATTTATTAAAATTAAATTAATTATTCTATTACATTATTCTACATCATTTGAATTATTCTCATTCTCATTCTTACGTCATTTGAATTATTCTCATTTATTAGTAGGCGTGCTTAATTAACGGTAAGTGCATTAATTAACCTCCACTTATTTTAATCATGAACCCCACTACTATTAATTAACCAACCCACTTCCAACACTTAATATTAATTAAACGGTAATTTCAAATTTTAATTATAAATAATCAATTAAAATTTGAATATTTGAATGTAATTATTTTACTTATTTTAATAAAGTTTCAATTTCATATTTGAATAAGTGCATACAAGATATTTTATGATGTGTTAATTTTGGATCAAAATTCACTCATACATTTAAAAATAGGGGCAAACACTATTAGGGGCTAAATATATACACAAATTAAAGGTGAGGGTCAATACTTTTTTGAGTTACGTACAGGGGCTAATTAGCAACATAATTGGCTGTATTCATTTTTGGGTAATAACTGAGTGCATCACTTTATACTGTAGAAGGAGTGATGGGTGTCTAATCAACATCCTACCACCATTCCCCCCAAATTTTATGATACATGTACATTGGTAAGTAGCTCTCACATTCTAGTGGTTTTGGGTTGAATGAATTGCAGAGCAACTCAGACGGTGGGGTCGCGACGGTGGGCAGGGTGCAGGGCTTTCGACGGTGAAGGTGAAGACAGGCTAGGCTTCGATTAATATGGTGAGCAGGGGGGAAGGAGGTGGAGAAGTATGAACAGTGAGGGGGAGTGCGAATGCAAGGGGGCTTCGATGATGGTGTTGGGGTTTCGGCGACGGTGCAGGGGACGACAAATGCTATTTCTGCTCACACGAAGGGGACGGCAACTGGGGAAGGTTTTTGTCCTAGGTTTTTGATGTTTTTTATTTATTTTGGTTTGTCTATGATTTGATTTCTACGATGGAAGCCTTCGTTGCCTGAGCTTGTTCTGGATAGCTATCGATGCCTCTGCCAATTAGGTCAGGCCACCATCACGAGGAACAATTTCATTTCCATGGAGCAAGAGACACTTTTCTCAGTGTGAACACTTTCATTTCCATGGAGCAAGAGACACTTTTATATGTATATTTTGTGGATTAGTTTATTATACTATTGCAGGAATTTAAGATAGTTAATTATACTATAGTGTTCTCCATTATACTATAGTTTACTCGTTTATATTCAGAGCAACTCGAGAAGAGGGTGAGTCGGTGAGCGTGGGATATGGAAGGATAGGGAAAACAATAACGGAGGTAATATTTGATCATGCAGGTGTATAGTCGCACTCATAGCGTGTGTGTTATGGGCAACAAAGGTGGAAGCCCTAAGCTAATTTTTTTTTGGGATAAATAGTATACAGAACTATGTTTTTAGTTTTAGGATATTTGTTTGCTGCATATATATTATGTATATATTATTGGTGCTGCATATATATTTTGTTATGAAAATCAAGATAGCTGAATCATGATCAGTTAGAAGCATGGAAATTGACTTGTCCAGAAATAGAATATTTTCTATAGATTTGCATGCTAGTATACTACACCGAATTTCGTCATACGCGTGTTGTATTTTTAATACCTATAGTATATTAGACTAAGATATATTATATGCGATAGTTGTTTATACCAAAACATAGTTCTATATGAATACTACTACATCTATTGTACTAAGGGTATATTTATGTGTAAATGTGTATGAATGCATTCAGTTGTTGGACAACATATGTCCAGTTCTCTACGAGCACTACAAAAACATTGAAGTGGGTTTATGAATTGGTAAAAAAAGACTTGCATATTTGTTGAGACAATCTGAATATTTTGATTAGATCCCAAAACCCCTGATGAATTTACCTAAGTATAGTTGTGCAGGATAGTCTAGTTCAGGATAGTCAGGCTAGGGATTCAGTTCAGGGGGAACATGTTGAAGACTGGAGGAGATTGGAGTCGACCCAATTTACTGAAGTCTGAAGTGCAACTCGCCCTGAAGAAGGTCAGAGTCAGTCTTACTGATGATTGCCTGAACTGAAGCTGAAGACCGATGTCTGAAGATCCATCCTGAAGACCATCCGGAACACCATTGACTGATGTTTCTATTGAGTACACTAAGCATGCTCAGAACAGAACTTAGTCAGTGAAGAGTAAGTGTAACCTATCAGGCCGAGTTGAATGCTCGTAAGACCTGACTTAGGACTTGAGTCAGTTTATCTGACTCATGTAAGTCCAAAGCAAAAAGGTTACACATACTGGGCTGAATAACCTATCAGGCCGAGCTGAATGCTCGTAAGACCTAACTTAGGCCTTGGTTCAGTTTACCTCATGTAAGTCCAAAGCAAAAAGGTTATTTATGCTATGGGACAAAGAGACAAAGAAAATGTCAGTAAGACTCTGATAAAGACAAACATTCAGGCTGAGTAATTAACAAGAGACTCGGAGTAATGAATGTACGATGAAGGACAAGTGTGAGATGGTCAACTAGCCGTTTGTACGGAGAGCCAATGATCTTTCGACACGCATGTACGGAGTCTGCGCAGCAGTTAATGCGGCTTTTAATACGTCTCAGAGTTGCAGGCGATGGGACAAAGATTGCCAGATTAAGCATGGTGATTAAGTCAATGGTACATCTAGCCTGCAACCACCTTAAAATAGGAAAGATTTGGGTAGATCTCCTCCAACGGATCTATTTTGAATCTTGCCTATAAATATGGAGAGCCTTACACCCATTCAAGGCTAACGGGAAATTTCCATGTGAAAGCTCTCAAGAATCCAAGCTCTCAAAGCATACTATAAGCAACACTCTGCAATTAAATTTCCCTAGTGTTGTAGTAGGATTCACTCTGTATTTGCTTAGATCGGTAGCTCTTTTCTTTAGCATTATTTAGTATTGCTAGAGCTATCTTAGTTGTAAACCAAGAATACCAAACCACTCAGGGTGTGAGATTGGTTGGTTAGAAGGACTGGGACTTGTAAAACCACCCAGGGGTCAGTTCCTTAGAGAGGAAGTTGGCTATTCGTGTCCCTTGGCACGTAAAAACCAAGTACCTATCCTCAGGCTTTTGAGGATAGCTTCCTGTTAAATCAGGCCGTGGACGTAGGAGTTGGTTATCTCCGTACCACGTTAAAAAGACCCTTGTGTGCTGATTTACTTTCGTGTTCAGGATCATAATTGTCATTCATATTAAATTAAACATACTGCATTGTTTTGACATTCAGGCTGAATCAATCATCCTGAATCTTAATACTATGCACCAGCCTTAACCACCATTTACTAAGCAAACTTAGAGAAAATGTTTTCAGAAACTAAAACTAGTAGACACTATGGGCTCACATTTCGCACGTACTCTAGCTTACTGAGATAGTAGTCCAACTGACTTACTTTTGAGCAGTCAGTAGGTTTGTTATCTCTACTGAGCTTCTGAGCACATCACTCACACTCAGCTTATTTGACTCACTACTGAACTGTCCCTGCTGCCCCTGTGGACCTTCAGTTTACTGAGTAACTTCAGGATCTTCCTGACTGAGAGTGTAAGAGCATTTTTCTGAGTATTCAAAAAAATCTGACATCAGTGTATTCCCCCCATACATTGATTATACTCATTTTGGGAACAACAAGTGGTATCAGAGCAGTGGTTCAAAGGATCACTGACTTTGTTTACCAACAGTTTCTGAGGAGAAACTTTTGGTGGTCAACTGAACAAATCTTGTTTCTGAAAACTTGCATTCATGGCATCCTGTTCTAAACGTCTCGAAGGCAATCTACCTGAATTCTCTATTGATAATTATGACTATTGGAAATTCAGGGTCCTTGCACATCTCTACTCCATCCATGATCAGATGCCCCAAGTGATTGAGCATGGTCCAATCAGATTTATGAGGACTCTTCAGACCACCTGGCCCGTAGCTGGTAATGTCCCTATACCGGCTGCTGGAGATGACCCTGTGGAGAGGTCCGCACTTACTACTGATCAGATTAAGCAAATCAGACTGGATAATGTTGCGAAGAACATTATACTCCACACCGTTTCTTATGAGAACTCGGTTAGGCTCATGCATCTGACTACTGCAAAGGAGATCTGGGATGCTCTGAGGGAGATGAATGAGGGAACAGAGAAGATCACGGAGAATAAGAGAGATCTTGCGATCAGGAAGTTTGAGGCCTTACGGATTTTAGAAGGATAGTCCATCGATTAGATGGAAGCTCAGTTCATTAAGATGATGAACGAGCTAGTAACCCTTGGGAAGGACTTTCCCAAGAGGGAGGTGTCGTCTAAAATCCTGAACTATCTCCCTGAAAGAGGGGACACATGAGTGATCTTGTTGAAGAACACTCAGGATCTCACAAACATCCCTTACTCTCACCTATTCTCAGAGTTAAAGGCTCTGTAATTCGACCTCGATAAGAGGAAGAAGAAGGGTGTTGTCAGTGAGGAGGTGAGTGAGGAGAAGACACCTGAGAAGGAAAAGAGCGTGGCTCTTAAAGCTACTCCTGAACCTGAGGCTGGATCCGGCTCGAAATCATTGAGGGATATGAACTAGGATGAGTTGGCCCTGGAGTACAGCCTGATGGCACAGCATTTTGAGAAATTAAACTCTCGATTCGGCAGGTATAAGAAGTTTTATACTGACACCAGTGATCGCAGGTATTCCAGCCTCAGGAGATCGAGCCCCCAGAGAGAAGAGAGAAGGGGTTTAGATTCCAGGAGAGAACGAGAAGAGCCTGAGCGGCGCAGAGATGAAAAGAGGAGAGATGATGCTGAGCCCAGAAGATCCAGCTCCAAACCTGAACGATCATCAGGGAGCCGGAGGGAGTCGTCAGATAAGAGGTACACTGATAAGAAGTTTGCTTCTGATGTAGATCAGTGCTACCACTACAAGAAGACCGGACATTATCCGTATGATTGTTCGGAGCTCAGTACTCGAGAGCGAGAGGATCGGAGAGCAAAGAGAGAGCTCAGGGCATCAGACCGGAGAGCTATGCTTGCTGAGGATTCCTCAGATTTAGATGGCCCAGGACACCGGTCCCCTGAACTCTTCTCCGATGAGGAGTATGATGACCTCTGCCTGATGGCAGATGATGAGGTATGTTCTTCTGCCTCTTCTCCTGATCATGCACCTGAGCTTAGCTCAGACTCAACAGGAGAACTCGACCTTCAGCTCGCCCTAGAGAAATTGAAGGTTGACTTCTCAAGGTTGCAGGAGACTCATACTCACACAGTGGATGTGAATGCAAAACTGAGTGGGGAAAATGATCGGTTAACTGAGTCTCTCAGAGTGAGAGACACTGAGGAAGCCCTCAAGTTAGTAAATCTTCAGGAAGAGTTACTTCATGCTCGGAATAAGCATGATGAAACTCCACTGGAGGTTGAAAGACTAAAGGGTGTAATCAGCTCGCTGATTGAGACTAGTGATACTGATCTGTTCCTCGCTCAGGAACAGTTGATGGTTGAGCGAATTGCTCTGAGAGTGATGTTCAAAACTGAGTGGCTAGCTGGCCTTTGTGCTGAGCAAACCGCTTGGGATCTTGAGCTGACCTCAAAGGAGAATGCTCATGAAAAACTGGTGCTTCAGTACACCACTGAAATTGAGGCCCTGAAAGAAACAAATGGGAACCTTGAGGATAAGATGAAGAAGTTACACACATCTTCCCAAGTGGTTGATGAGTTAACAAGTTTCTCTCAGCTGACCGATGGTGCTAAAGCTGGGTTAGGCTATGATGCCTCAAAAGACCCAAAGGGCAAGAAAAGGAGAGGTGCTTCAGGGAGCAACTCTCAAAAGAAGTTTGTCCCTGCCCTAACTGACTACAAGAGCCCAAGTGTTGCTCGTCAGGATAAAGGCAAAGGGAAGGAGAAAGTGCCTGAACCTGTCAGGCAAAGGACTGAGGAACCCAGGCCAAAACCTAAGGAAAAGGTCAAAGCTCCTCATCCTGAGTCGAGGAAGACGGACCAAGGGAAATCCAAGGCTAAGCCTAGGAACACTCAGGCAGGAAGGAACTCAGCTCCAAGTACTTCTCAAGTTCAGCCTAGAAATACTCAGGGCGGAAAGAATTCCGATCAGGGGAGGCCTCAGGCAAGGCCAAGGACTACTGAGGTCTGGAAGCCTCAGGCAGGGTACAGGGCCCACCAGGAGCGTCCTAAACCTATAAGGAGAAGGACAAACTAAGTGGCCCCTGAAAGGCAACGGAGACCTGACTCCGATAACACTCAGGCCAGACCTCAAGTGCCTAGAGGTCAGGCCCAAGCTGCTCCTTCCCAGGACAGATCTCAGCCCAATGCACCCAGGCCAATGAGGAACAGGAGGCCCGCCCCCAGGAATCAATCCAGGGCTCCTGAAACTCAGGCTGACACACATACACCCTGAACTTCCCAGGCATAAAGAAAGAAGAGGACAGTGTATGTTGATATTTCAGGGAGACAGGTTTACACTTTTGATGCCATCATAATTGTTAAAGAAATCTAGATCCCGAAGGGTATGGCTGACACTGTAGGACCCAATACGAGATGGGTACCTGAGGCCTGATTCTTTTCATGTCGCTGCGGGCTACAAGAAGAGGAGGGAGGATCAGAAGCTGGACTGGTACTTGGACTCAGGATGCTCCAGGCACATGACCGGTTCTCGTGATCTCCTTCAGGATTATGTAGCTCAGGATGGCCCGCAGGTAACCTTTGGTGATAACTCTAAGGGTTTCACCAGAGGATTCAGAACCCTTGTTATTGGCTCTGTCCGTGTGCTTAATGTATCATATGTTGAGGGACTTAGGCATAACTTGCTCTCGGTCAGTCAGTTTTGTGACCGTGGTTATAGTGTAGAGTTTACATCGAACATATGTCTTGTCAAGGACAAATCTACACTGCAGGTTCTGATTACAGGTGTCAGGAGAGGCAATGATTATTTTGCTGACTTTAAGAGCAGCTCTCCTGAAACTTGTTTGGGCGCTAAGAGCTCTTTTGAGCTCAGTTGGCTTTGGCATAAACGCCTGAGTGTGCGGAGACCACGCTATTAATAAAATTTCTAGACTCTCTCTTGTAGATGGTCTACCCAATGAAGTTTTTAGCAAAGACCACGTGTGCGGAGCATGTCAGGAAGGCAAGCACACAAAAGCTTCATTCAAAGAGAAAGATGCCTTCTCAACTGACAGAGTGCTTCAGCTCCTGCACATGGATCTCTTTGGTCCGATTACTCCTGTCAGCATGAATGGTAGGAAATATACCTTTGTTGTTGTTGATGATTATTCCAGGTGCACGTGGGTTATTTTCTTGCTGAACAAGAAGGAGACTCAGGTCAAGCTTCCAGAGTTACTCAAGCAATTGAGTACTGAATAGGGTCAGAGCATCGTCAGGATCAGATCAGATCGGGGAACATAATTTATTAATTCTATTATAACTGACTTCTGTACTGACCTAGGTATTGCTCATGAGACTTCTGCAGCCAGGACCCCTCAGCAGAATGGGGTAGCTGAGAAAAGGAACCAGACCCTGAAGGAAGCTGCCCGGACCATGTTGGCTGAGTCAGGACTGCCCAAGAAGTACTGGGCTGAAGCAATCAACACTGCTTGCTACACTCAGAACCGATCTATGCTGAACAAACAACATGCTCAGACACCTTATGAAACTTGGAATAAAAGGAAGCCTCGCATCTCCTATTTCCATATTTTTGGGTGTATGTGTTTCATCCTGAACAATGGGAAAGACCAGCTTAAAATCTTTGATAGCAAGTCTAATGAGGGAGTTTTCTTAGGATACTCCTCAGTCAGAAATGCTTTCAGGGTGTATAACTGTCGGACCCTTTGTGTGGAGGAAACACCTCATGTTGTGTTTGATGAGACTACATCAGTGAGTAGAAAATAGGTTCCGAGTCCTGACACTGAGGGGGTTACCAAGAGGGTGACAAGACTGAGCCTGAAGAATCCTGAATTCAAGATCAAAATGGTGAATGCTCCCAAGGGATGGGATGATGATGATCAGGATGGACCTCAGGCCAACCCTCTGAAAGCCCCAGCCTCGGAGAATGTTGAGTCTCAGACGGAGGCACAGACTCAACCAGAGGTACGTACTGTCGGTGATGATGCTTCTGCACCTGAGACAGTTACTGAGTCTAACTCTGTAGGGGAAAACAATGTCCCTGATATTGTGCAACCCTCAGGAAATGACTCTGTATCCCCTGTTCATGCTCGTTCTGCTTCTTTGCCTGTTATTGTCAAGACTAACATTTCAGGATCAGGCGAAGGAACTTCAACAGCTCCCAGTGCAGCCGTCAGCAGGAGGCGGTGGCTAGATGATCACTCATTGGCTGACATCATTGGTGATGTCGATGAGGGGGTCAGGACAACGTTGTCCTTTCATGAGAGTGCTATGTTCTGTTATTTTCTGAGTGATCAGGAACCTAAGAACGTAGAAGAAGCTCTTGTTGACCCCAACTGGATCTTAGCCATGCAGGATGAGCTCAATCAGTTTGAGCGGAATCAGGTTTGGGAGTTAGTTGAGAGACCTAGGAGTCAACATGTTATTGGCACCAAGTTCGTTTTCAAGAACAAGAGGGATGAGAAAAATGTTGTAATCAGAAATAAGGCCAAACTCGTGGCAAAGGGATACTCTCAGGCCGAAGGAATCGACTATGATGATACCTTTGCTCCGGTCGCAAGATTGGAAGCAATCAAGTTGTTTTTGGCATATGCAACATTCAAGAAGTTCAAAGTGTATAAGATGGACGTGAAGAGTGCTTTTCTGAATGGTGTACTGAACGAGGAGGTGTATGTTGAGCAACCTCCAGGGTTTAAAGTTGGAAATAAGGTATATCACGTGAAGAAAGCTCTTTATGGCCTTAAGCAAGCTCCGAGAGTTTGGTATGATATACTTTCCCAGTTCCTGATAGACCACGGGTTCGTGAAAGGAACAGTGGACAGGACCCTCTTCCGGATTTCTGAAGGGGAGGACATTCTCTTGGTTCTGATTTATGTGGATGAAATAATATTTGGATCTCCTAATCTGAAGCTTTGTGAGAAATTCTACAAGCTGATGACTGGGAAGTTTGAGATGTCAATGTTGGGAGGAATGAACTTCTTTCTGGGTCTCCAAGTCAGGCAATCTGACTCCGGAATTTTCATAAATCAGTCCAAGTATGCGAGGGACTTGATTCAGAAATTTGGAGTTCAGTCCAGCAAAGTCTCACGTATTCCCATGAACACAAATGAGAAGTTGGATCCTGACAAAGAAGGAGCCTCAGTGAATCAGACTGAATATAGGGCACTGATTGGATCTTTACTGTACCTGACTGCAAGTCGTCCTGACATCACTTATGTAGTCGGAGTGTGTGCAAGATATCAGTCTGATCCGAAGAAGAGTCATCTAGAGAGTGCTAAAAAGATGTTGAAATACCTGAGAGGTACAGTCAATTTAGGACTTTGGTATCCCTTTGATGACAACCTAGAACTGACTGGGTATTCAGATGCAGATTATGGAGGTTGTAGGCTTGATAGGAAATCAACTACAGGCACATGTCACTTTCTAGGGAGTAAACTGATCTCTTGGTTTTCTAAGAAGCAAACTAGTGTTACAACGTCTACTACTGAGGCAGAATATATGGCGACAGGCAGTTGTTGCTCCCAGATCCTTTGGTTGAAGCAACAACTGAGAGACTATAAAATAGAGGCCTCTGAAGTCCCAATTTATTGTGACAACAATAGTGCCATTGCCATATCCCATAACCCAGTATTACACACTAGGTGTAAGCATGTAGACATCAGGCATCAATTTATTAGAGATCATGTTGAAAAGAAGGATATAAGGATGGAGAGAGTCCCTACTGATAAGCAGAGAGCTGACATCCTGACTAAGGCTTTGCCTAAAACCAGGTTTGTTGAGTTGTCAGTAGAGTTAGGACTCCTTGACCCAGGCTTAGGAGATTCAGTATGAATCTCAGTTCAGTATGCATAAGGTCAGAGGAATGATTAACTAGGACTCAGGATGAAGGAATCTCAAAGAGAGAGTGAATGGTTGTAGGGGGAACACTCAGTGTAAAAGGATGATCAGTTTAGATTGACTAAGATTCAGGACATAGAGTTCAGGACTTGTCATCCTGATAGGACCAACAAGTGGTATCAGTCAGATAGCAAAATCTGACTGACTGGTATGTTTCCTGAATTATTTTTAGTCATCATATCTTGCTTGCATCATCCTTGATACTGTTTGTCGTATTGTCAAATCAAATCTTTTTGTCATTTAATCCCTGCCATTCACTTAATATTCAGTTATTATTTAATGTAAATTATTTGAATTAAATACGGACATGCTCTGACGCGCATTTAATGCAAATTGGGCGGGAACGGTTTCCGATAATGTTTTGAATCATTAATTTTGAAAACCGAAGAGGCTCAATCCGCATCCATGCATCTTGCGTTTTAATCTTAACCATTGAATCTCATAAGTCATAATTCTCTGAGCCGTCCGATTAAAACTGAATTTTAGTATAAATAAGGGAAGTTTTTGTCATTGCGATCTTTACGCACTCAAATATTTTTCTTGCTATATTTCTCTCTGCAAATCTTTTTCTTCATATCTTCAAATCGTCATTCATGACTTCACCTTCTGCCGCCACATTCTTTTGAAACCTTTTCCATTTACGGAATGAAATTCACTGGGAACCCTATGGTGATTTTTCTTCTAATCAGTCAGACATTTTGCCTGTGAAGGAATTGTTTGTAAATGCAGGACTTTTACAATTCATTACAGCAAAGCCCAAGAAACTCCATCCTCGACTTGTTTCTGCTTTCTACTTGAAGATGGCGCAGAACAAGGACACCCAAGAATGGGAATCTTGCATTCCGTTGACCTCTTGTGTGAAGAGGAAGGATGGTGAGGATGAGATGGTGAGGGATTGGGTCACTGTTGGTCCCGAAACGAGTACAAATCAGTGTATGAGGGGGAACACACTGATGACAGATTTTCCCAAAATCTCCAAAAAATGCTCTTTCAAAACCTAGTTAGGAAGATCCTGATGTGTTCTATAAACTGACGGTCCTCAGGGGCAGCAGGGACGGGTCAGTGTTGAACCAGATAGGCTAGGTCAGAGTTGTGCTCTCAGAAGCTCAGTAGAGATAACAATCCTACTGACCGCTAGGAAGCTAGTCAGTTGGGCTACTATCTCAGTAAGCTCAGATTAGTGCGGAATGTGAGCCCTTAAGTGTTTACTCGTTTTAGTTCTGAAAACTTTATCAGTTTGCTTAGTGGAAACGTGGTTAAGGCTGGTGCACAGTTTACTGATCAGGATGACAAGTCAGTCCTGATGGTTTTTCAGAAACAATGCAAGTATGCTTCAGTTTAATATGATGACAGTTTATGATCCTGAGAAGAATAGTAAATCAGCACGCAGGGGTCTTTTTAACGTGGTTCGGAGATAACCAACTCCTACGTCCACGACCTGATTTAACAGGAACCTATCCTCAAAACCATGAGGATAGGTACTTGAATTTTATGTGCCAAGGGACATGATTAGCCAACTTCCTCTCTTAGGAACTGACCTGATTCTAAACAACCAATCTCACACCCTGAGTGGTTTAGTATTCTTGGTTTCCAACTGAGATAGCTCTAGCAATACAAAACAATGCTAAATATTAGAGCTATCGATCTAAGCAAATACAGAGTGAATGCTACTACAACACTAGGGAAATTTAATTGCAGAGTGTTGTTCAAAGTATGCTTTGAGTGCTTGGATTCTTGAGAGCTTTCTCTTGGAAATTTCCCGTTAGCCTTGAATGGGTGCAAGGCTCTCCATATTTATAGGCAAGATTCAAAATAGATCCGTTGGAGAAGATCTAACCAAATCTTTCCTATTTTAAGGTGGTTGCAGGCTACATGTACTGTTGACCTAATCACCATGCTTAATCTGGAAATTTTGTCCCGTCGCCTGCAACTCTGAGACGCATTAAATGCAGCATTAACTGCTTCGCAGACTCCGTACATGCGTGTCAAAAGATCATTGGCTCTCCGTACAAATGACTAGTTGATGATCTGACACTTGTCCTTCCTCGTACATTCAATACTCTGAGTCTCTTGTTAATAACTCATCCTGAATGTTTGTCTTTATCAGAGTCTTACTGACATTCTCTTTGTCTCTTGTCCCATAGCATAAATAACCTTTTTTCTTTGGACTTACATGATTCAGGTACACTGAACCAATGCCCAAGTCAGGTCTTATATGCATTCAGCACAGCCTGATAGGTTATTCAGCCCAGTATGTGTAACCTTTTTTGCTTTGGACTTACATGATTCAGGTAAACTGAACCAAGGCCCAAGTCAGGTCTTATGTGCATTCAGTACAGCCTGATAGGTTACACTTACTCTTCACTGACTAAGTTCTGTCCTGAGCATGCTTAGTGTACTCAGTAGAAACATCAGCCAATGGTACTTCCGGATTGTCTTCAGGACGGATCATCAGGCTTCGATCTTCAGCTACAGTTTAGGCAATCTTCAGCTTGACTGACTCTGACTTCTTCAGGATGGATTGCACTTCAGACTTCAGTAAATTGGGTCGACTTCAATATTCTTCAGTCTTCAACACGTTCCCCCTGAACTGAATCCCTAACCTGACTATCATGAACTAGACAATCCTGAACAACTGTACTTAGGCAAATTCATCAGGGGTTTTGGGATCTAATCAAAATACTCAGATTGTCCCAACAATTTCCCCCTTTTTGATGATGCGAAAACGCTTAAGCAAATTCCTATTCATCTATACGATCAACTGACTTAGTCAGTGAAAAACAACTCAGTACCATCTGACAAACTAGGCACTTAGTCTATAAGATGAAAACAAGGAATTGGTTAGTACAGTTCTTGATAAGGATACAGAAAAGTAAATTCAGGAGTCAACAAGAAGTTGTACTCAGGAAAATAAAATAACTTCATTGATTGATATAAGAGTTACAGTTATCCTGAAGCTATTACACTTTCCTGAACAACTGATTTCTGATCTAGTCTTCATCTTTATTCCAAGCAGCTTGAGAAATTTCATACATCTCCAAGACTCAGTTCAGGACCTACTTCATGCTGTTCCGATCATCAACTGCACCAGCAACTCGTCCTACTCCGACGACTTCTTCAGAAATTACTTTCCGGTCCAGTTGCTTGGAGTTTCTGAAAAGTGGGGGGAGGATACTTGATGAATTCAGGGAGAGCGATCTCTACACCTTCAGAGTCAGCATATCTGATAATTTCAGCCCAGAGATTCGGATGCTCCTGTGCCATCCAGTGATGGAGTATGACGTCTTTATCTTCAGTTAGATTGTCCCATAACCCCACCACATAGAATAGATAGGCCCACCTATTCCGGATCGGAATCCATACCTCCAACATCTCAAGCGGAATGAAATCCTCCACAAACTGAAGAGTCGGAGGACCTTGACCAGGTTTGACCACTATCTTCCTCTGAGTCTTCTTCCGCGATCCAGAAGGAACAAATTTCTTCTTCTGAACCTGCGTAGTCAGGTACTCGTTGGACTCTTTCAAACAAGATCTCCATCATCTTCGCTAACTTCTCCGCCTCAGTCATCACCATCTTCTTCTGAGTGGTCGTCCCCGGGTGCATTTTCGCCTCCATCTCAGTGTACAAGGGTTCCAGGGTAGGATCTTCAGAGGACCTCAACCTCTTTGGATCTGAGCCTTCAGCAGCTTCGATGGCAGCGACGGACCTAGTGCTTTTCCTGTCTTCAGCTTCAGTTCTGGGGGGAAGATCTTCTTCTTGGCTTTACCAATTTGCTTCTTTCCTTCTTCCCCCTTTTTGGCATCATAATCATTGATTAGGCCAACGACCTCGTTTACTGGCCCTCTCACTCTAGGCGAACTAGCCCATAAATGGTACGTAAATCTTCCTCCTCATTCCATCCATAGTTTCTCCGAGCTTGGTGAGAAGTTTGTATCATACTTCGCTGCAAAAATCAACAAGCCGGAAAGTCGCCATCGATTGATGAGAGTCCGACAACAGAAAGATGAGGGAGACGAGCAGTATATCGATAGAATTGATGAGATCATCCTCGGTGGTGAGCCTGTGAGCGACAAGCTTGCGCTTCATTCTCTACTTGGAGGATTTAGGAGAGATTCCCCCATGTTCCGCAGTCTTTCCAAAGACCTTCCCACTACATATGTGGAATGTAGGAGACGAGCAAGCGAACTTATTAACCGTAAAAATTTATTGGCCCAGAGATTGAGGGAGGTGAAAGAGGATGAGAAAACTAACTTTCACAACAACAACAAACTGAAGTTGCACACTTAGATATTGAGGATGATGTTTTTTCGGAGAAGAGCTTCCAATACGAGTTGGGGGCATGAACACATGCTCCAATCTGACGGAGTTTTGGGAGGATTCACCCATGGTATTACCTCTTCAAATAGCAGGACGAAAGCACTTCAACTCTAAGACCAAGATTAAAAAATTCGGAGTAGAGGATTCCGTGCTTCATAAGATGTTACACTTCCATTTTGTAAAGCCTTGGGGGGCAATGTACATATATTGTTATATATGAATAAAAGGTTTTGTGGTTTCACAAAGTTATTGAGAAACTATGGATGTCCCCCATCTTCTTCTGAGTGGTCGTCCCCGGGTGCATTTTCGCCTCCATCTCATACTCCATCTTAGCAAATACAGAGTGAATCCTACTACAACACTAGGGAAATTTAATTGCAGAGTGTTGTTTATGATATGCTTTGTGTTCTTGGATTCTTGAGAGTTCTCTTGGAAATTTCCCGTTAACCTTGAATGGGTGCAAGGTTCTCCATATTTATAAGCGAGATTCAAAATAGATCCGTTGGAGGAGATCAAATCAAATCTTTCCTATTTTAGGTAGATTGCAGGCTAGAAATACTGTTCGACCTACCCGCCATGCCTATTCTGGCAAGTTGTCACATCACCTGCAACCTTTTGAGGCGCATTAAATGCCGCATTAAATGCTGCGCACACTCCGTGCTTACGTGTCAAAAGATCATTGGCTCTCCGCTATAACGGCTAGTTGACCTTCAGACATTTATCCTTCCTCGTACATTCAACGCTCTGAGTCTCTTGTAATAACTCAGTCTGAACGTGTGCCTTAATGGAGTCTTACTGACATTCTTTTTGTCTCTTGTCCCATAGCATAAATAACCTTTCTGCTTTGGACTGATATGATTCAGGTGATCTGAACCACAGCCTAAGTCAGGTCCTATGTGCATTCAGCACAGCCTGATAGGTCATTCAACTCAGTATGTGTTACCTTTTTGCTTCGGACTTACAGGATTCAGGTGAACTGAACCAAGGCCTAAGTCAGGTCCTATGTACATTCAGCACAGCCTGATAGGTAATACTTACTCTTCACTGACTGAGTTCTGTCCTGAACATGCTTAGTGTATTCAGTAGAAACATCAGACAATGGTACTTCAGGATTGACTTCAGGATGAATCAGCAGGCTTCGATCTTCAGCTTCAGAACAGACAATCTTCAGCGAGACTGACTGACTCCTTCAGAATGGTTTACGCTTCAGACTTCAGTAAATTGGGTCGACTCCAATATCCTTCAGTCTTCAGCACGGTCCTTCTGTACTGAATCTCTAACCTAACTATCCTGAACTATTATATCCTGAACACTATACTTAGGCAAATTCATCAGGGGTTTTGGGATCTAATCAAAATACTCAGATTGTCCCAACAATTTCCCCCTTTTTGATGATGCCAAAACCCTTAAGCAAATTCTTATTCATCTATACAATCAACTGACTTAGTCAGTGAAAATAACTCAGTACCATCTGACGAACTAGGTACTTAGTCTATAAGATGAAAACAAGGAATGGGTTTGTACAGTTTTTGATAAGAATTCAGAAAAGTAAATTCAGGAGTCAACAAGAAGTTGTACTCAGGAAAAATAAATAACTTCATTGATTGATAAGAAAAATACAAGTATCCTGAAGCTATTACAAAATTCCTGAACAACTAACTCCTGATCTAATCTTCATCCTTATTCCAAGCAGTCAGTGGAATCTCGTACATCTCCAGTACTCGATTCAGGACCTGCTTCATCCTGTTCCGATCAGCAACGGCCCCGGCAGCTCGTCCTACTCTGACGACTTCTTCAGAAATTGCTTTCCGGTCCAGTTGCTTAGAATTCCTAAAGAATGGAGGAGGATACTTAATGAATTCCGGAGGAGCGATCTCAACACCTTCAGTGTCAGCATGTCTGATGATTTCAGCCCATAGATCAGGATGCTCCTGTGCCATCCAGTGATGGAGTATGACGTCTTTATCTTAAGTCTGATCGTCCCATAACCCCACCACATAGAATAGGTATGCCCACCTATTCCGGATCGGAATCCAAACCTCCAGCATCTCAATCGGAATGAAGTCTTCAACAAACTTCGATGGAGGATGACTTTGATCTGAACTGACCACAATCTTCCTCTGAGTCTTTGTCCGAGATCCAGATGATACAGATTTCTTCTTCTGGACCTGGGAAGTCAGATACTCATTAGATTCTTTTAGGCGCTGGATCTGACTGAGCATCGAAATTTCTTTCATTTTTGCTATCTTTTCAGCATCAGTCATCACCAATTTCTTCTGAGTGGTCAGCCCAGATGGCATTACTTGTTCCTCCATCTCCTTATATAAAGGCTCGAGAGCCGGATCTTCAGAGGATCTCAACTTCTTCGGATCTGAGCCTTCAACAGTTTCGATGGCGACTACGGATCTAGTCCTCTTTCTATCCGCAGCCTTCAGTTCTAGGGGAAAGTTCTTCTTCTTAGCTTTGCCAGTAGTGGCAATTTGCTTCTTCCCTTCTTCCCCCTTTTTGGCATCATCGTCATTAATACGTCTGACAACTTCATCCACTGACTCCGCCAAAAGATTGAACTGACTATCCATCTCAGTCTGCTTTACCTGCAATTGCCCAATCTGCCCCACCATCCCTCTCAGGCCGATACTGAGCTGATCAACGGCTGAATTGTGTGCAGCCTTCAGTCGACCTTCGAAGTTCTGCATCCTTGAGTCTAGGGCAGATGCAATTTTCTCCTTCTCCTGTGCAGACAACTCCCTCAGCAGGTCCTCCTTCAGTTCAGTTCTTAACTTGACCAATTTCTCATCAACCAGTTGATCAACCTTTTCAGACAGTTGTTGATCCAGAAAGTTGGTAAGTTTAGTCTCCTGCTGAGTCTGCACATCTGAAACCATCTGATTGCAGTTCTGAATGGCATCCTTGGCTTGCTCTGAAATGGCAGTTAGTTCTACATTTATTTCAGTCCGAGCTTCGCCAAAGAAATCAATTGCTGCATGCACATCAGTGGCCATATCATTCAGGTCTTTATCTATCCTTTTCATCTTTTTATACAGAGTTCTAGAATCTTTATCGACCCTAATTGCCTTTCGCTCAACTAGAATTACCCTTCTGTGCATATTCGAAAGTGCTCGTGAGGAATTTTCAGTGAACATAGCCGCTGGGGTGATCCAGTTTCCTCGAACTCGGATAAGACCTGATCGACCCTCTCCTAAAGCCTCCGCTGCCCCGGGTCCAAGGGGTGCATCATCGGCCGGTGCACTGACTCCCTCAGTGCCACCTTGCTGATCGTCATCAGCAATCACAATCACCTCCGTTTCTGCTTCCTTCTCCTTTCCCTTCACTTCAGCCAACTGAGTCTCGGGCTCAGGATATATTTTGCGAACTGTTCTCATAAAATCCACCATTTTGATCAGATGATGTAAAGAGTTAACACCAAAATGATCAAAGAGGGCGGCTTCTAAATCTGCAATGCAGTCCCATCCTCTGGACTCTCCTAGCTGGCTGAGCTCAGACCAAGTAGCATTTCTGATCATGGCAAATGTGCGGAGTTGCACAACTGCCTCCTTCTGAGCCTCAGTAAGATCAGGGAACCTTCTTTCCACCATCTCAGCAGCCTCTCCCCTTGCAACTATTTCAAAATCTGATAAGCTGTTTACATCGGGTGCAGGGAAAGGCCATGGTGCTTCAGTCTGAACTGGTTCAGTAGCCTCTTGCTCAACTCCTCCTTCCTGAGCAGGCTCTTCCTGACCCAAAGTCTGATAGGTTTCAGCAATAGTAAGGATCAGCTGGTTGGGTTCAGGGGATGCAATCGGGGCAAGTTCAGGAACAGCCTGCGCCTGAGCTGGTTCCTTCTCAACAGATTCAGCAGACTCCTGCGCCTGAGCTGGTTCCTTCTCAACAGCTTCAGCAGAATCCTGCGCCTGAGCTGATTCCTTCTCAACAGATTCAGCAGATTGCATCTCCAGAACCTTCTTCTGTCGCCCTGCTGACCCAGAGTAGAGAAATTTCAGCTTTTGTTGCTTGGGTCTGAGGGTCTTGGATTTATCCTCCGCTGGCTTTGCTGTATCAGACTCTGAAGATTTGCATGCCTGAGCCTGGACTTTCCCAGTCTTGCTCGCCTGGGCCTTCTTCTTCTGAGTCCGAGGCCTTCTCCTTATGCCAGCATCATCGGAATATGCTCTGAAGAGATGGATTTTCGCTGGGATCTCGAGTGATTGAGCCTGATCCACATCACCGAGATCCAGAGTCTCCAAGAGCATGGAGATCTTGGTGCCAAAATGCATCTTGGCCTCAAAAGTCGCCTGCCCCTCTGACGAGTACTTGATCTTGCTGGTCTCAGCCACCAGCATTTGGAGGAAGTAACCCTCCCAGTCAAAATTATGCAGAGGGGCGTCAGAAATAGCCATCATTGTGAACAGCTTCGGCCTGGAGATCTGCTCCAATCCTCCAGCAATGCCCATCACTCCCTGACTCGTCAGGTCGAAGAAGTGACGGCTTTCAGTCCTCAAGACTGATTTATTCAGGCCGGACTTCAGCACGACATCTCCATCACACAGGGACTGGAGAAAATCCTTCTCATTCCCAAACCCATACTCCACTGGGCTTCGTCCTTTGTTGGGAAGATTAAAAACCTCCTTAATCTTCTCCCTAACGTTGAAGGTGACCCACCTCCTGACCATCTCCTCCTCACCATTCTTTCCCTTCTCACAGGCGATCAAGGGAATACAAGTTTCCCACTCCTGGGAGACCTTGTTCTTCGCCATCTTCAGGTAGAAGGCAGCAATGAGTCTGGGGTGGAGCCTCTGTGGCTTTGCAGTGACGAACTGCAGAAGACCTGCATTATCAAATAGGTCTCGTACAGGCATAATATCGGGGTGGTTAGAAGAAAAATCCCCATAAGGCTCATAGTGTATTTCATTTCTTAGATGGAAAAGGTTTCCAAAAAAAGGTATCTGCTGAGGGTGTAGCCATGGAAGATTTTGAGAGATTTGAAGGAAATCGGTTTTTTTTTAGAGAAGATAAGTTAAGAAAATATTGGGTGCATAAAAGTTTTAACAACACGATCTTCTCTTATTTATAGAAAGGAAAAAAAATTCGGTTTTAATCGGACGGTTTAGAAAATTGTGACCTATGGAATTCAATGGACACGATTTGAGCAGTAAAAAGCATTTTGCCTTTTCGGTTCTTCAAAGGTAATTGGTCAAAATTTTATTGATAACTGTTCCCGCCCACAGTGCATTAAATGCACATTAGAGCATGTCCGTATTTATTTCAAACAATTCGAATTAAATAATAACCGAATATTAAAACGAACGGTTGGGATCATTTGGCAAATTAAATTGATTTGACAATGCAGCACAGTAAAAAGGATAATGCACGCAATATCAGATGACTAGACAAAAATTAGGAAACATACCAGTCAGTCAGATATGTATTCTGACTGATACCACTTATTGCCCTATCAGGGTGACAAGCCCTGAACTCTGTGTCCTGAACCTTAGTCAGTCTATACTGATCATCCATTTTGTACTGAATGTTCCTCTTACAACCATTCACATTCTTTCTGAGTTCCCTTCATCCTGAATCCAAATGAGTTATTCCCCCTGACCTTGTGCATTCTTATCAGAGATTCAAACTGAATCACCTAAGCCTGGGTCAAGGAGTCCTAACTCTACTGATAACTCAACAAACCTGGTTTCAGGCAGAGCCTTAGTCAGGATGTCAGCTCTCTGTTTTTCAGTAGGGACTCTCTCCATCCTGATGTCCTTCTTCTCAACATGATCTCTGATAAAGTGATGCCTGATGTCTACATGCTTACACCTAGTATGTAAGACTGGGTTTTGGGATATGGCAATGGCACTATTATTGTCACAATAAATTGGGACTTCAGTGGCCTCAACTTGGTAGTCTCTCAGTTGTTGTTTCAGCCAAAGAGTCTGAGAGCAACAACTGCCTGCCGCCATATACTCAGCCTCAGTAGTAGACGTTGCAACACTGGTTTGCTTCTTAGAAAACCAAGAGATCAGTTTACTCCCTAGAAACTGACATGTGCCTGTAGTTGATTTCCTATCAAGTCTACAGCCTCCATAATCAGCGTCTGAATAGCCAGTCAGTTCTAGGTTGTCATCAGAGGGATACCAAAGTCCTAAGTTGACTGTACCTCTTAGGTATTTCAGAATCTTTTTGGCACTCTCTAGATGACTCTTCTTTGGATCAGACTGATACCTTGTACATACTCCAACTGCATAAGTGATGTCAGGACGACTAGCAGTCAGATATAATAAAGATCCAATCAGTGCCCTATATTCAGTCTGATTTACTGAGGCTCCTTCTTTGTCAGGCTCCAGCTTCTCATTTGTGTTCATGGGAATGCGTGAGACTCTGCTGGACTGAACTCCAAATTTCTGAATCAAGTCCCTCGCATACTTGGACTGATTGATGAAAATTCCGGAGTCAGTTTGCCTGACTTGGACACCCAGAAAGAAATTCATTTCTCCCATCATTGACATCTCAAATTTCCCAGTCATCAGCTTGGAAAATTTCTCACAAAGCTTCAGATTAGGAGATCCAAATATTATGTCATCCACATAAATCTGAACCAAGAGAATGTCTTCCCCTTCGGTGATCCGGAAGAGGGTCCTGTCCACTGTTCCTTTCACGAACCCGTGGTTTATCAGGAATTGGGATAATGTATCATACCAAGCTCTCGGAGCTTGCTTCAGGCCATAAAGGGCTTTCTTCAGGTGGTATACTTTATTACCAACTTCGAATCCAGGAGGTTGCTCAACATACACCTCCTCATTCAGTACACCATTCAGAAAAGCACTCTTTACGTCCATCTGATACACTTTGAATTTCTTGAATGTTGCATAAGCCAGAAACAACCTGATTGCTTCTAATCTTGCGACTGGAGCAAAAGTTTCATCATAGTCGATACATTCGGCTTGACAGTAACCTTTTGCTACAAGCCTGGCCTTATTTCTGACAACAACATTCTTCTCATCCCTCTTGTTCTTAAAAACCCATTTGGTGCCGATAACATGTTGACGCCTAGGTCTATCCACTAACTCCCAAACCTGATTCCGCTCAAACTGATTGAGCTCATCCTGCATGGCTAGGATCCAGTTGGGATCAGCTAGAGCTTCTTCTATGCTTGTAGGTTCCTGATCACTCAGAAAGCAACAAAACATAGCGCTTTCACCAAAGGACAACCTCGTCCTGACCCCCTCATTGATATCTCCAATGATATCAGCCAATGAGTGATCATCTAGCCATCGCCTCCTGCTGACTGGAGCACTGGGAGCTACTGATGTTCCATTGCCTGATCCTGAAACATTAGTCTCAATAATAATAGGCAAAGAAGCAGAACGAGCAAGAACAGGGGATACTGAGTCATTTCCTGAGGGTTGACCAATATCAGAGAAATTGTTTCCCCCTACAGTGTTGGACTCAGTTACTGTCTCAGGTGCAGAAGCATCATCACCGACAGTACGTACCTCAGGTTGAGTCTGTCCCTCCGTCTGAGACTCAACATTTTCCGAGGCAGGGGCATGCTGAGGGTTAGCCTGAAGTCCATCCTGATCTTCATCATCATCATCATCCCATCCCTTGGGAGCACTGACAAGTTTGATCTTGAATTCAGGATTCTTCAGACTCTGCCTTGTTACCCTTTTGGTAATTCCCTCAGTATCAGGACTTGGAACATGTTTCCTATGCACTGATGCAGTCTCATCAAACACAACATGAGGTGTTTCCTCCACACAGAGGGTCCGACAGTTATACACCCTGAAAGCTTTACTGACTGAGGAGTGTCCTAAGAAAACTCCTTCATCAGATTTGCTATCAAAGGCTTTCAGCTGGTCTTTTCCATTGTTCAGGATGAAACACTTACACCCAAAAATATGGAAATAAGTGATGCGAGGTTTCCTCTTGTTCCAAGTCTCATAGGGTGTCTGAGCATGTTGTTTCTTCAGCATAGATCGGTTCTGAGTGTAGCAAGCAGTGTTGATTGCTTCAGCCCAGTACTTCTTGGGCAGTCCTGATTCAGCCAACATGGTCCTGGCAGCTTCCTTTAGGGTACGATTTCTCCTTTCAGCTACCCCATTCTGCTGAGGGGTCCTAGCTGCAGAAGTTTCATGAGCTATACCATGGTTAGTACAAAAGTCAGTTATAATAGAGTTTATAAACTCGGTTCCTCGATCTGATCGAATCCTGACAATGCTCTGACCCTGTTCAGTACTCAATTGCTTGAGTAACTCCGGAAGCTTGACCTGTGTCTCCTTTTTGTTCAGCAAGAAAATAACCCATGTGTACCTGAAAACAACAAGGGTATATTTCCTACCATTTATGCTGACAGGAGTTACTGGACCAAAGAGATCCATGTGCAGAAGCTGAAGCACTCTGTCAGTAGAGAAGGCTTCCTTCACCTTGAATGAGGCTTTGGTTTGCTTGCCTTCCTGACATGCTCCGCACACGTGGTCTTTGCTAAAAACTTCATTTGGCAGACCATCTACAAGAGAGAGTCTAGAGATTTTGTTAATAATCTTGAACTTTAAGTGACTCAGACGTTTATGCCAAAGCCAATTGAGCTCAGAGGAGCTCTTAGCGACCAGACAGGTTTCAGGAGGGCTGCTCTTGAAGTCAGCAAAATATACATTGCCCCTCCTGACTCCTGTAATCAGAACCTGCAGCGTAGATTTGTCCTTTACGAGACACATGTTAGATGTAAATTCTACACTATATCCTCGGTCACAAAACTGACTAACTGAGAGCAAGTTATGTCTCAGTCCTTCAACATATGATACATTCATAACACGGACAGAGTTAATAACAAGGGTTCCGAATCCTCTGGTGAAACCCCTAGAGTTATCACCAAAGGTTACCTGCGGGCCTTCTTGAGCTACATAATCCTGAAGGAGATCACGAAATCCGGTCATGTGCCTGGAACATCCTGAGTCCAAGTACCAGTCCTTCATCAGATCCTCCTTCTTCTTTTTATAGCCCGCAGTGACCTGAAAAGAATCAGGCCTCAGGTACCCATCTCATATTGGGTCCTACTGAGTCAGCCATACCCTTCGGGATCCAGATTTGTCTGACAATTCTGACAGCATCAGAAGTGTAGACCTGTTTCCCTGAAATGTCAACATACACAGTTCTCTTCTTCCTTTGTGCCTGGGAAGTTGAGGGTGTATGGGTGTCAGCCTGAGATACAGGAGCCCTAGTTTGATTTCTGGGGGTGGGCCTCCTGTTTCTCCTTGACCTGGGTGCATTGGGCTGAAGTCTGTCCTGAGAAGGAGCTGCTCTGGCCTGACCTCTTGGCACATGAGGTCTGGTCTGAGTGTTTCTGGAGTCAGGTCTCCATTGCCTTTCAGAAACCACCTGGTTTGTCCTTCTTCTTAGAGAATTGGGACGCTCCTGATGGGCTCTGTGCCCTGTCTGAGGAGTCTGAACCTCAGTAGCCCTAGATCTTGCCTGAGGTCTCCTTTGTCCTGAGTTCCTTTTGTTCTGAGCATTTCTAGGCTGGTCCTGAGAAGTGCTAGGAACAAAATTCTTCCCAGTTTGAGGATTCCTAGGTTGGACCTTGGAGTTCCTTTGGTCTGTCTTCCTAGACTCAGAATAAGAAACTTTGACCTTTTCCTTAGGTTTTTGTCTTAGTTTCTCAGTCCTTTGCCTGACAGGTTCAGCAGGCATTTTCTCCTTCCCTTTGCCTTTGTTCTGATGAGCAACATTGGAGCTCTTGTCATCAGTTAGGGCAGGGACAAACTTTTTCTGAGAGTTGCTTCCTGAAGCACCTCTCCTTTTCTTGCCCTTTGGGACTTTTGAGGCATCATAGCCTAACCCAGCTTTAGCACCATCAGTCAGCTGAGAGAAATTTGTCAACTCATCAACCACTTGGGTAGATGTGTATAACTTCTTCAGCTTGACTTCAAGATGCCCATTGGTTTCTTTCAGGGCCTCAATTTCAGTGGTGTATTGAAGCACTAATTCTGAATGAGCTTTATCTTTTGATATCAGCTCAAGATCCCAAGCGGTTTGCTCAGCACAAAGGCGAGCTTGCCACTCAGTTTCGAACATCATTCTTAAGGCAGTTTGCTCAATTATCAGTTGTTCCTGAGCAAGGAACAAATCAGTATCACGAGTCTCAATCAGCGAGCTGATGACACCCTTCAGTCTTTCTACCTCCAGTGGAGCTTCATCATGCTTATTCTTAGCATTAAGTAGCTCCTCCTGAAGATGTACTAATCTGAGGGCTTCCTCAGTGTCTCTTACTCTGAGAGACTCAGTTAACCAATCGTTCTTCTCACTCAGTTGTGCGTTCACATCCACTGTGTGAGTATGAGTCTCCTGCAGTCTAGAGAAGTCAACCATCAATTGCTCTAGGGCGAGCTGAAGGTCGAGTTCTCCTGCTGAATCTGAGCTAAACTCAGGTGTGTGATCAGGAGAAGAGGCAGAAGAACATACCTCATCATCTGCCATCAGGCAGAGGTCATCATACTCCTCATCTGAAAAGAGTTCAGGAGACCGGCGTCCAGGGCCATCTGAATCTGAGGAATCCTCAGCTAGCAACGCTCTCCGGTCTGAAGCCCTGAGCTCTCTTTTAGCTCTCCGATCTTCTCGCTCACGAGCACTGAGCTCCGGACAATCATACTGATAATGTCCGGACTTTTTGCAGTGGTAGCACTGATCTGCATCAGAAGAAAGCTTCTTGTCAGTGTACCTTTTATCAGAGGAGTCCCTCCTGCTCCCTGATGATCTTTCAGGTTTGGAGCTGGATCTTCTGGGCTCATCCTCTCTCCTCTTTTCATCTCTGCGTCGCTCAGGCTCATTGCGATCCCTCCTGGAATCTGAACCTCTTCTTTCTTCTCTCCGGGGGCTAGATCTCCTGGGGCTGGAGTACCTGCGATCACGGGTGTCAGTATAAAATTTCTTATACCTACCGAAACGAGAGTTCAGTTTCTCGAATCACCGTGCCATCAGGCTGTACTCCAAGGCTAGCTCATCTTTGTTCATGTCTTTTAGAGACTTGGAGCCAGATCCAGCCTCAGGCTCAGGAGTAGCTTTAAGAGCCACGCTCTTTTCCTTTTCAGATGTCTTCTCCTCACTAACTTCCTCACTGACAACACCCATCTTCTTCCTCTTATCGAGGTCAAATTCTAGAGCCTTTAACTCAGAGAATAAGTGTGAGTGAGTGATGTTTGTAAGGTCCTGAGTGTTTTTCAACAAAATTACTCCTGTGTCCCATCTTTCAGGGAGACAGTTCAGGATCTTAGAAGACACCTCCCTCTTGGGAAACTCCTTCCCAAGGGTTGCTAGCTCGTTCATCATTTTAATGAACCGAGCTTCCATCTGATCGATGGACTCTCCCTCTAGCATCTTGAAGGCCTCAAACTTCCTGATAGCGAGATCTCTCTTATTTTCTTTAATCTTTTCAGAACCTTCGCTCATCTCCCTCAGGGTATCCCAGATCTCCTTAGCTGTCCTCAGATGCATCAGCCTGACCGAGTTCTCGTAAGAAACGGTGTGGAGTATAATGTTCTTGGCAATATTATCCAGTCCTATTTGCTTCATCTGATCAGAATTAAGCGCGGACCTCTCCACTTCTTCATCTCCGGCGGCTGGAACAGGGACATTGCCAGCAACAGGCCAAGTCGTCTGAAGATTTCTCATAAATCTGATTGGCCCATGTTTAATCACCTATGGCATCTGATCATGGATAGAATAGAGATGTGCGAGAACCCTGAATTTCCAATAATCATAATTGTCAATAGAGAATTCAGGAAGATTGCCCTCGAGGCGTTTAGAACCTGATGCCATGATATGCAAATTTTTTTTCAGAAGCAAGATCAGTCCAGTAGACCACCAAAAGTTTCTCCTCAGAAACTGTTGATAAACAAAGTCAGTGATCTTTTGAACCACTGCTCTGGTACCACTTGTTGGTCCCGAAACGAGTTAAATCAGTGTATGGGGGGGAATACACTGATGTCAGATTTTTCTGAAAGACTCAGAAAAATGCTCTAACGCACTCAGTCAGGATTCCCTGAGGTACTCAGTAAGCTGAATGTCCGCAGGGACAGCAGGGACGGTTCAGTAATGAGTCAGATAAGCTGAGTGTGAGTAAGGTGCTCGGAGGCTCAGTAGAGATAACAAACCTACTGACTGCTCAGAAGCGAGTCAGTTGGACTACTATCTCAGTGAGTCAGAGTACGTGCGGAAAGTGAGCCCTTAGATTCTACTCGTTTTAGTTTCTGAAAACGCTTTCTCTGAGTTGCTTAGTAAATTGGTGGTTAAGGCTGAGTGCACAATATTCAGATTCAGGATGATTGATTCAGTCCTGAAGTTAAAACCAATGCAGTATGTTCAGTTTAATATGATGACATTTATGATCCTGAACAAAACAGTAAATCAGCACACAGGGGACTTTTTAACGTGGTTCGGAGATAACCAACTCCTACGTCCACGACCTGATTTAACAGGAAGCTATCCTCAAAACCCTGAGGATAGGTACTTGGGTTTTACGTGCCAAGGGACACGAGTAGCCAACTTCCTCTCTTAGGAACTGACCCCTGGGCATTTTACAAGTCCCAGTCCTTCTAACCAACCTATCTCACATTTTGAGAGGTTTGGTATTCTGGTTTCCAACTAAGATAGCTCTAGCAATACAAATCAGTGCTAAATAATAGAGCTATCGATCTAAGCAAATACAGAGTGAATCCTACTACAACACTAGGGAAATTTAATTGCAGAGTGTTGTTTATGATATGCTTTGTGTTCTTGGATTCTTGAGAGTTCTCTTGGAAATTTCCCGTTAACCTTGAATGGGTGCAAGGTTCTCCATATTTATAGGCGAGATTCAAAATAGATCCGTTGGAGGAGATCAAATCAAATCTTTCCTATTTTAGGTAGATTGCAGGCTAGAAATACTGTTCGACCTACCCGCCATGCTTATTCTGGCAAGTTGTCACATCACCTGCAACCTTTTGAGACGCATTAAATGCCGCATTAAATGCTGCACAGACTCCGTGCTTACGTGTCAAAAGATCATTGGCTCTCCGCTATAACGGCTAGTTGACCTTCAGACATTTATCCTTCCTCGTACATTCAATGCTCTGAGTCTCTTGTAATAACTCAGTCTGAACGTGTGCCTTAATGGAGTCTTACTGACATTCTTTTTGTCTCTTGTCCCATAGCATAAATAACCTTTCTGCTTTGGACTGACATGATTCAGGTGATCTGAACCACAGCCTAAGTCAGGTCCTATGTGCATTCAGCACAGCCTGATAGGTCATTCAGCTCAGTATGTGTTACCTTTTTGCTTCGGACTTACAGGATTCAGGTGAACTGAACCAAGGCCTAAGTCAGGTCCTATGTACATTCAGCACAGCCTGATAGGTAATACTTACTCTTCACTGACTGAGTTCTGTCCTGAACATGCTTAGTGTATTCAGTAGAAACATCAGATAATGGTACTTCAGGATTGACTTCAGGATGAATCAGCAGGCTTCGATCTTCAGCTTCAGAACAGACAATCTTCAGCGAGACTGACTGACTCCTTCAGAATGGTTTACGCTTCAGACTTCAGTAAATTGGGTCGACTCCAATATCCTTCAGTCTTCAGCACGGTCCTTCTGTACTGAATCTCTAACCTAACTATCCTGAACTATTATATCCTGAACACTATACTTAGGCAAATTCATCAGGGGTTTTGGGATCTAATCAAAATACTCAGATTGTCCCAACAAACATCCTTCTCAATACCTTCTTCCACCCTTCTTTCAACAACCTCTGACTCAACAATTGGTTCCTCCTGCGTGGGTTCCCCCTGATCCTCACCAGAGTGGGCCTCCAAGCCCTGATAAGCTGATACAATGTTAAAGATCTGTTCCTCAGCCACTTCTTGCTCAAGGACAAGTGGTTTCGGATCTGAGGAAGCAACCTCCAGAACGGAAGAGATGGGGGCAACTTCAAGAACAGATTCCCCCTCCGTAGTTACATGCTGAATCACTTCTTCTGCAGCCTTCTCTTCCACGAGCTTCTTCTTTTGCTCTTCTGACCCGGATACTTAAATTGCAGCGTCTGTTGCTTGAGTCCGGAGAGCTTGGATTTGTCCTCCGCTGGCTTTGTAATAAGGGCCCCTGAAGATTTGCTCGCCTGAGCCTTGACTCCTCCAGTCGTGCTCGCCTGAGCCTTCTTCTTCTGTGTTCTCGATCGCTTCTTTGTCCAGCATCACCGGAATAAGCTCTGAAGAGGTCTACTTTCGCTGGAATCTCGAGTGATTGGGCCTGATCCACATCACCGAGATCCAAGGTTTCCAAGATCAAAGAAATCTTGGTGCCAAAGTGCATCTTGCCCTCAAACGTCGCCTGACCCTCCGGTGAGTACTTGATCATACTGGTCTCAGCTACCATTAGTTGGAGAAAGTAGTCCTCCCAGTGGAAGGCATGCATCGAGGCGTCTTTGATTGCCATCATGGTATACAATTTCGGTCGGGAGATCTACTCCAACCCTCCAGCAATCTCCATCACCCCCCGACTAGTCAGGTCGAAGAAGTGACGACAATCAGGCCTTAGGACGGACTTATTCAGTCACGACTTCAGGATAACATCTCCATCACAGAGAGACTAGAGATAGTCCTTCTCAGTGCCAAACCCGTAGTCGATAGGGCTTCGTCCAGAGTGGGGAAGATTAAACACCTCCTTAATCTTCTGCCTAATGTTGAGAGTGACCCAGTTCCTGGTCATCTCATCTTCACCATCTTTCCCCTTCACACAAGAAGTCAGGGGAATGCAGGTTTCCCACTCCTGAGAATCCTTGTTCTGCGCCATTTTGATATAGAAGGCAGCAACAAGACGAGGATGAAGTCTCTGGGGTTTTGCTGTGATGAATCATACAAGTCCTGCATCTTCAAACAGTTCTTTCACAGGTAAAATGTCAAGATGATTAGAAGAGAAATCACCATAAGGTTCCCAGTGAATCTCATTCCTAAGATGGAAAAGATTCCAAAAGAATGAATCGACTGAGGGTGAAGCCATTATCGAGATATGAAGATTTGAAGAATCGAAGGAAAGATTTGCAGAGAGAAGTAGAAAGATTTGAGTGCGTAAAGTTTGCAATGTCAAAAACTTCCCTTATTTATACACGAATTCAGTTTAATCGGATGGCTCAGAAAATTATGACTTATGAGATTCAACGATTGAGATTAAAACATTTGATGCATGGATGTGGATAGGGCCTTTATTATTTTCAAAGTTAATGATTCAAAATCTTATCGGAAACCGTTCCCGCCCTCTTTGCATTAAATGCGCGTCAGAGCATATCCGTATTTAATTCAAATAATTTACATTAAATATTAACTGAATATTAAATGAATGGCTGGGATTAAATGACAAAATAATTTGATTTGACAATACGGCAAACAGTATCAAGGATGATGCAAGCAAGATATGATGACTAAAAATAAATCAGGAAACATACCAGTTAGTCGGATTTGTATTCTGACTGATACCACATGTGACCTATCAGGGTGACAAACCCTGAATTCAGTGTCCTGAAACTTAGTCAGTCTATACTGATCATCCTTTTCATATTGAATGTTCCCCCTACAATCATTCACATTCTCTCTGAGATTCCTTCATCCTGAGTCCTAGTTAGTCATTCCCCCTGACCTTGTGCATTCTGATTAGAGATTCAGATTGAATCTCCTAAGCCTGGGTCAAGGAGTCCTAACTCTACTGATAACTCAACAAACCTGGTTTCAGGCAAGGCCTTAGTCCGAATGTCAGCTCTCTGTTTATCAGTAGGGACTCTCTCCATCCTGATATCTACAAGCTTACACCTTGTGTGTAAGACTGGGTTTTGGGATATGGCAATGGAACTATTATTGTCACAATAAATTGGGACATCAGTGGCCTCAATCTGGTAGTCTCTCAGTTGCTGTTTCAGCCAAAGGATCTGAGAACAACAACTGCCTGCCGCCATATACTCAGCCTCAGTAGTAGATGTTGCAACACTGGTTTGCTTCTTAGAGAACCAAGAGATCAGTTTACTTCCTAGAAACTGACATGTGTCTATAGTTGATTTCCTATCAAGCCTACAGCCTCCATAATCTGCATCTGAATAGCCAGTCAGTTCTAGATTGTCATCAGAGGGATACCAAAGTCCTAAGTTGACTGTACCCTTAAGGTATTTCAATATCTTTTTGGCACTCTCTAGATGACTCTTCTTTGGATCAGACTGATATTATGCACAAACTCCGACTGCATAAGTGATGTCAGGGCGACTAGCAGTCAGATACAACAAGGATCCTATAAGTGCCCTATATTCAGTCTGATTTACTGAGACTCCTTCTTTGTCAGGATCCAGCTTCTCATTTGTGTTCATGGGAATACGTGAGACTTTGCAGGACTGAACTCCGAAATTCTGAATCAAGTCCCTCGCATACTTGGACTGATTTATGAAAATTCTGGAATCAGATTGCCTGACTTGGAGACCCAGAGAGAAGTTCATTTCTCCCATCATTGACATCTCAAATTTCCCAGTCATCATCTTGGAGAATTTCTCACAAAGCCTCAGATTAGGAGATCCAAATATTATGTCATCCACATAAATATGAACCAAGAGAATGTCCTCCCCTTCGGATATCTGGAAGAGGGTCCCGTCCACTGTTCCTTTCACGAACCCGTGGTCTATCAGGAATTGGGAAAGTGTATCATACCAAGTTCTCGGAGCTTGCTTCAGGCCATAAAGAGCTTTCTTCAGGTGATATACCTTATTCCCAACTTCGAACCCTGGAGGTTGCTCAACATAAACCTCCTCGTTCGGTACACCATTCAGAAAGGCACTCTTCACATCCATCTGATACACCTTGAACTTCTTGAATGTAGCATATGCCAGAAATAACCTGATTGCTTCCAACCTTGCGACCGGAGCAAAGGTATCATCATAGTCGATTCCTTCGGCCTGAGAGTAACCCTTTGCCACTAATCTGACCTTATTTCTGACAACAAAATTCTTCTCATCCCTCTTGTTCTTGAAGACCCAATTGGTGCCAATAAAATGTTGATGCCTAGGTTTCTCAACTAACTCCCAAACCTGATTCCACTCAAACTGATTGATCTCATCCTGCATGGCTAAGATCCAGTTGGGGTCAGCGAGAGCTTCTTCTATGCTCTTAGGTTCCTGATCACTCAGGAAGCAACAGAACATAGCACTCTCACCAAAGGACAACCTTGTCCTGACCCCCACATTGACATCACCAATGATGTCATCCAATGAGTGATCATCTAGCCATCACCTCCTGCTGACGGCTGCACTAGGAGCTGCTGACGTTCCCTCGCCTGATCCTGAAATGTTACTCTCGACAATAACAGGCAAAGAAGCGGAACGAGCAAGAACATGGGATACTGATACATTTCCTGAGGGTTGGGCAATATCAGAGACATTGTTTCCCCCTACAGTATTGGACTCAGTAACTGTCTCAGGTGCAGAAGCATCATCACCGACAGTACGTACCTCAGGTTGAGTCTGTCCCTCCGTCTGAGACTCAACATTCTCCGAGGCTTGGGCTTGCTGAGGGTTGGCCTGAGGTCCATCCTGATCTTCATCATCATCATCCCATCCTTTGGTAGCACTGACAAGCTTGATCTTGAATTCAGGATTTTTCAGGCTCAGTCTTGTTACTCTCTTGGTAACCCCCTCAGTGTCAGGACTCTGAACCTATTTTCTACGCACTGATGCAGTCTCATCAAACACAACATGAGGTGTTTCTACCACACAAAGGGTCCCACAGTTATACACCCTGAAAGCTTTGCTGACTGAGGAGTATCCTAAGAAAACTCCCTCATCAGACTTGCTATCAAAGGCTTTAAGCTGGTCTTTCCCATTGTTCAAGATGAAACACTTGCACCCAAAGATATGGAAATAGGAGATACGAGGCTTCCTTTTATTCCAAGTCTCATATGGTGTCTGAGCATGTTGCTTTTTCAGCATAGATTGGTTCTGAGTGTAGCAAGCAGTGTTGATTGCTTCAGCCCAGTACTTCTTGGGCAGTCCTAACTCAGCCAACATGGTCCTGGCAGCTTCCTTCAGGGTCTGATTCCTTCTTTCAGTTACCCCATTTTGCTGAGGGGTCTTGGCTGCAGAGGTCTCATGAGCTATACCATGGTTAGTACAAAAGTCAGTTATAATAGAGTTAATAAACTCTGTTCCTCGATTTGATCGGATCTTGACTATGCTCTGACCCTGTTCAGTACTCAATTGCTTGAGTAACTCTGGAAGCTTTACCTGAGTCTCCTTCTTGTTCAGCAAGAAAATAACCCATGTGTACCTGGAATAATCATCAACAACAACAATGGTATATTTCCTACCATTCATGCTGACAGGAGTAATCGGACCAAAAAGATCCATGTACAGGAGCTGAGGCCTCCTCTGACCAGAGTTCCTTCCACCCTGAGCATTTCTAGGATGAGGGTGAGAAGTGCGATGGACGGAATTCTTTCCAGCCTGAGGATTCCTAGTGTTGGTCCCTAAAGAAGACTTTAAGTCTTCTTATTTTGAAAACTGCTGACTATACAATCAGCTGAGTGCACAGTGTCTTTTTGAGCGAAAACGTTTTTAGTTTAATCCTTTCAATGAAAACCTTTTATTTAGTGCAGCAAGTAGGAGCAATTAAAATAA
>JAPKLY010000360.1:64188-145551 GCA_026898435.1 Prunella vulgaris | reverse complement strand
GACCATCCTTAGCTGATCTGACCTCAGCTGATCAGCTGACCTCCCATAATCATCTGGTTTTAATGGCATCAAAACATAAGGCATTTCCCAACACCTAGGCTGAGCCTTGGAGTTCCCTTGGTCTGTCTTTCTCGACGCAGGATGAGGAGCCTTGGCCTTTCCCTTAGGTTTTGGTCTTGGTTCCTCAGTCCTTTGCCTGACAGGTTTAGCACGTATTTTCTCCTTCCCTTTGCCTTTATCCTGACGAGCAACACTTGGGTTCTTGTCGTCAGTTTGGGCAGGGACAAACTTCTTCTGAGAGTTGCTCCCTGAAGCACCTCTCTTCTTCTTGCCCTTTGGGTCTTTTGAGGCATCATAGCCTAGCCCCGCTTTAGCACCATCGGTCAGCTGAGAGAAACTTGTTAACTCATCAACCACTTGGGTAGATTTGTGTAACTTCTTCAGCTTATCCTCAAGATGCCCATTTGTTTCTTTCAGGGCCTCAATTTCAGTGGTGTATTGAAGCACCAACTCTTCGTGAGCTCTCTCTTTTGCGATCAGCTCAAGATCCCAAGCAATTTGCTCAGCATAAAGGCGAGCTTGCCACTCAGTTTTGAACATCTCACTCAGAGCAAGTCGCTCAATCATCAGTAGTTTCTGAGCAAGAACAAGATCAGTATCACGAGTCTCAATCAGCAAGCTGATTACACCTTTCAGTCTTTCAACCTCCAGTGGAGCTTCATCATGCTTGTTCTTAGCATGAAGCAACTCTTCCTGAAGATGTACTAATCTGAGGGCTTCCTCAGTATCTCTCATTCTGAGAGACTCAGTTAACCGTTCATTTTCCCCACTCAGCTGTGCATTCACATTCACTGTGTGAGTATGAGTCTCCTGCAGCCTTGAGAAGTCAACCATCAATTGCTATAAAGCGAGCTGAAGGTTAAGTTCTCCCGCTGAGTCTGAGCTAAGCTCAGGTGCGTGATCAGGAGAAGAGGCAGAAGAACATACCTCATCATCTGCCAGCAGGCAGAGGTCATCATACTTCTCATCGGAGAAGAGTTCAGGGGACCGGCGTCCTGGGCCATCTGAATCTAAGGAATCCTCAGCAAGCATAGCTCTCCGGTCTGATGCCCTGAGCTCTCTCTTGGCTCTCCGATCTTCTCGCTCACGAGCACTGAGCTCCAGATAATCATACTGATAATGACCGTTCTTTTTGCAATGGTAGCACTGATCTATATCAGAAGCAAACTTCTTGTCAGTGTACCTTTTATCTGATGACTCCCTTCTGCTCCCTGATGATCGTTCAGGTTTGGAGCTGAAACTTCTGGGCTCATCATCTCTCCTCTTCTCATCTCTGCGCTGCTCAGGCTCATCACATTCTCACCTGGAATTTGAACCCCTCATCTCTTTCCTCCAGGGGCTCGATCTCTTGGGCCTGGAATACCTGCGATCACGACTATCAGTATAAAACTTCTTATACCTACCGAAATGAGAGTTCAGCTTCTCGAATCGTCGTGCCATCAGGCTATATTCCAAGGCCAGCTCATCCTTGTTCATGTCCTTCAGAGACTTAGAGCCAGATCCAGCCTCAGGCTCAGGAGTAGCTTTAAGAGCCACGCTCTTTTCCTTTTCAGGTGTCTTCTCCTCACTAACTTCTTCACTGACAACACTTTTCTTCTTCCTCTCATCGAGGTTGAATTCCAGAGCCTTTAACTCTGAGAATAGGTGAGAGTGAGGAATGTTGGTGAGATCCTGAGTGTCCTTCAACAAGATCACTCCTGTGTCCTATCTTTCAGGGAGACAATTCAGTATTTTAGATGACACCTCCCTCTTGGGAAACTCCTTCCCAAGGGTTGCTAGCTCGTTCATCATCTTAATGAACCGAGCTTCCTTCTGATCGATGGGCTCTCCCTCTAACATCCGGAAGGCCTCAAACTTCCTGATCGCAAGATCTCTCTTGTTCTCCTTGATCTTCTCTGATCCCTCACTCATCTCCCTCAAAGCATCCCAGATCTCCTTTGCCGTCCTCAGGTGCATGAGCCTGACCAAATTCTCATAAGAAACGGTGTGGAGTATAATGTTCTTAACAACATTATCCAGTCCGATTTGCTTAATCTGATCAGGATTAAGCCCGGACCTCTCCACTTCTTCTTCTTCAGCGGCTGGAACAGGAACTTTGCCAGCAACGGGCCAGGTCATCTGAAGATTCCTCATGAATTTGATCGGACCTTGCTCAATTACCAGTGGCATCTGATCATGGATGGAGTAGAGATGTGCGAGTACCCTGAATTTCCAATAGTCATAATTATCAATAGAGAATTCAGGAAGACTGCCTTCAAGGCGCTTACAACCGGATGCCATGATATGCAAGTTTTCAGAAACAGATCTTTTCAGTTGACCACCAAAAGTTTCTCCTCAGAAATTATTGGTAAACAAAGTCAGTGGTATTTTGAACCACTGCTCTGATACCACTTATTGGTCCCGAAACGAGTATAAATCAGTGTATGGGGGAAATCACTTATTGGTCCCGAAATCTCCAGAAAATGCTCTTTCAAACCCTAGTCAGGAAGATCCTGATGTGTTCTATAAACTGACGGTCCTCAGGGGCAGCAGGGATGGGTCAGTGTTGAACCTGATAGGCTAGGTCAGAGTTGTGCTCTCAGAAGCTCAGTAGAGATAACAATCCTACTGACCGCTCGGAAGCTAGTCAGTTGGGCTACTATCTCAGTAAGCTCAGATTTGTGCGGAATGTGAGCCCTTAAGTGTTTACACGTTTTAGTTCTGAAAACTTTATCAGTTTGCTTAGTGGAAACGTGGTTAAGGCTGGTGCACAGTTTACTGATCAGGATGACAAGTCAGTCCTGTTGGTTTTTCAGAAACAATGCAAGTATGCTTCAGTTTAATATGATGACAGTTTATGATCCTGAGCAGAATAGTAAATCAGCACGCAAGGGCCTTTTTAACGTGGTTCGGATATAACCATCTCCTACGTCCACGACCTGATTTAACAGGAAGCTATCCTCAAAATCCTGAGGATAGGTACTTGAATTTTACGTGCCAAGGGAAACGAATAGCCCACTTCCTCTCTTAGGAACTGACCCCTGGGCGTTTTACAAGTCCCAGTCCTTCTAACCAACCAATCTCACACCCTGAGTGGTTTGGTATTCTTGGTTTCCAACTGAGATAGCTCTAGCAATAAAAAACAATTCTAAATATTAGAGCTATCGATCTAAGCAAATACAGAGTGAATCCTACTACAACACTAGGGAAATTTAATTGCAGAGTGTTGTTCAAAGTATGCTTTGAGTGCTTGGATTCTTGAGAGCTTTCTCTTGGAAATTTCCCGTTAGCCTTGAATGGGTGCAAGGCTCTCCATATTTATAGGCAAGATTCAAACTAGATCCGTTGGAGGAGATCTAACCAAATCTTTCCTATTTTAGGGTAGTTGCAGGCTAGATGTACTGTTGACCAAATAACCATGCTTAATCTGGCAATTTTGTCCCGCCGCCTGCAACTCTGAGACGCATTAAATGCAGCATAAACTGCTTCACAGACTCCGTACATGCGTGTCGAAAGATCATTGGCTCTCCGTACAAACGGCTAGTTGATGATCTGACACTTGTCCTTCCTAATACATTCAATACTATGAGTCTCTTGTTAATAACTCAGCCTGAATGTTTGTCTTTATCGGAGTCTTACTGACATTCTCTTTGTCTCTTGTCCCATAACATAAATAACCTTTTTGCTTTGGACTTACACGATTCAGGTACACTGAACCAATGCCCAAGTCAGGTCGTATGTGCATTCAGCACAGCCTCATAGGTTATTCAGCCCAGTATGTGTAATTTTTTTTGCTTTGGACTTACATGATTCAGGTAAACTAAACCAAGGCCCAAGTCAGGTCTTATGTGCATTCAGCACAGCCTGATAGGTTACACTTACTCTTCACTGACTAAGTTCTGTCCTGAGCATGCTTAGTGTACTCAGTAGAAACATCAGCCAATGGTACTTCCGGATTGTCTTCAGGACGGATCATCAAGCTTCGATCTTCAGCTACAGTTCAGGCAATCTTCAGCAAGACTGACTCTGACTTCTTCAGTATGGATTGCACTTCAGACTTCAGTTAATTGGGTCGACTTCAATATTCTTCAGTCTTCAACACGTTCCCCCTGAACTGAATCCCTAACATGACTATCCTGAACTAGACAATCCTGAACAACTGTACTTAGGCAAATTCATCAGGGGTTTTGGGATCTAATCAAAATACTCAAATTGTCCCAACAAAGTGTTTCACACTATCAAAATTAGTAATTCAATTAGAATTAACACTAGTACCACTATCAATAGTATACTAGCACTTTATAGTACTAATGTTGATACTACTTAAATGTAAGTTGAAATTATGTCTATATCTTTGTAATATATCTTAAGAATAATAATGATGATTATGTATAAGTGATATTTATATTGCTTAAGTGTTTCACACTATAAAGATTAGTTATTCAATTAGAATGAACACTAGTACCACTATCAATAGTACACTAGCACCTTATAGTACTAATGTTGATACTACTTAAATGTAAGTTGAAATTAGGTCTATATCTTTGTAAAATATCTTAAGAATAATAATAATGATGATGCATAAGTGATATTTATATTGTTTAAGTGTTTCACACTATGAAGATTTGTAATTCAATTAGAATGAACACTAGTACCACTATCAATAGTACACTAGCACCTTATAGTACTAATGTTGATACTACTTAAATGTAAGTTGATATTAGGTCTATATCTTTGTAATATATCTTAAGAATAATAATAATGATGATGTATAAGTGATATTTTTAATGGTTAATTGTTTCACACTATGAAGATTAGTAATTCAGTTAGAATGAACACTTGTACCACTATCAATAGTACACTAGCACTCTATAGTACTAATGTTGATACTACTTAAATGTAATTTGAAATTAGGTCTATATCTTTGTAAAATATCTTAAGAATAATAATAATAATGATGTATAAGTGATATTTATATTATTTAAGTGTTTCACATTATGAAGATTAGTAATTAAATTAGACTGAACACTAGTACCACTATCAATAGTACACTAGCACTTTATAGTACTAATGTTGATACTACTTAAATGTAAGTTGAAATTGGGTCTATATCTTTGTAATATATCTTAAGAATAATAATAATGATGATGTATAAGTGATATTTATATTGTTTAAGTGTTTCACACTATGAAGATTTGTAATTCACTTAGAATGAACACTAGTACTACTATCAATTGTACACTAGCACTTTATAGTACTGATCTTGATACTACTTAAATGTAAGTTGATATTAGGTCTATATCTCTGTAATATATCTTAAGAATAATAATAATGAGGATGTATAAGTGATATTTATATTTTTAAGTGTTTCCCATTATGAAGATTTGTAATTCAATTAGAATGAACACTAGTACCACTATCAATAGTTCACTAGCACTTTATAGTGTGAAACATTGATACTACTTATTTTTCTTATTTTTAAATTAATTAGTGATTTTTGATCCAAAAATATTTTAAATATGAGTAAATAAATTTGTGACTTGATATTATTAAACTGGTAGTTTGACTATATGAATTTAAATATGAATTTTGATTAGTTTGACGATAATTAATATGCAAACAATTAACCCGAGTTAATTTAAATATTTTTTATATTTTAAATTAATTCAAATTCATCTATTAAATTATTTGTATTTGTTCTTATTTTTAAGAAAAAAACACAAATAAGGGCTCTATTTCCAGCAACTATGCAAACTGGGTCCCCTGTATTTAATACTTACCGAGAGGGGCTAATTAGCCGTTAATACACCATTACTTTATCATATTTAGAAACTAATTGATACTTTCATCATCACTTTTACACTACGGTCAATACATCAAACCAAGATACAATTGCAGCGCTCCTCTTACGCCGGCGCCGTTTATCACATCACGATACACCCAAGGTACACATTATTAATTGCTCATTTCAAAATTCAAATTTCAAATTTAAGGATCAATCAAGGCATCATCGTAATTCTTCCCAGCTTTGGTGGCTTCTTCATCGTCATTTTCTTTCTTTTTATGATATTTTTTTTTATTTTGAAATTTTTTATGACAGAAAAGGTTGGATCTGAGGTTGTAAAGAAAAGGGCAGGGGAGAGACGACGACGGCCTATTTTCTGAACAAGGGTGCATCTTCAACGACGAGCAATGGTGGATTTGAGGTTTCCGGTGAGATTCTGCCATTGGTGGCTTCTTTATCGTCATTTTCTTTCTTCTTTTGATATATTTTTTTTAATTTTAAAATTTTTTTTGGCAGAAAAGGTTGGATTTGGGGTTGTAAAGGAATGGATAGAGGAGAGACGGCGATGGGCTATTTTCTGAACAAGGGTGCATCTTCAATAACGAGCAATTGAGCTTTGATTTTGGACGACGAGCTGCTTCAATGGCTTTGATTTCTGGTAAGATGTGGATATTTGTGGCGGCTGCTCTATTCCCGTAACGAACGGTTATGGCGTGGTGGTTGTGTTGGTAAAAGCTTCGAAACCCACAAAAATGGTGGTGGATTGGGGTGTGTTTTAATGGTAAAAATAGTGTGGTTGAAACCGGCGAAACCTGTGTTTCTTTTCTGGGTTTCTTGCTTTGAAGGTGTTTGTTGAAATGCTTGATTATTCATTTTGTTTGTAAATTTGATATTGATGTCTGAATTTGACCTTAGATATTGTTGTGGATTTTTGACTTTGTGTGTTAGGTTGCACATTGTTTTGTTTTGATGAAATTTGAATTTCAAAGGGATTGGAATTTCTCCAATTATTAGTTAGTTTGGACCTGATGCACTTGGAGTCTGGAGCTGAGATTAGTTTGTTTATGTTACGGATTAAAGTGTTCGTAATACCCTACTTTTTTTATTATTATTTTAATGGATTGGTTCATTATACCATATTGTTACAATTTATTATAGTACATTATACTATTGGTTATCGTTTATACTATAGTTTTCTCGATTATACCATACTGTAGCGTATAAATTTAAATTTATGTACTGTAGTTTTCTCGACACAGTTATTGTCAAAAAATACAAAAGTAAACAATCAGAATGAATCAACAAAAGAATGGCGTGGATGGAAAAAAACTTGTTCAAAAATGTCGTTTAACCTCTTGTATATTGGGTATACCCTTTCTATTAGTGCACAGATTTCTTTTATTGTCTATAGTAGGTAGGCTGAGGGGTATGACATTGAGTGTTGGAGTTGATAAGAAATTAAAAATATCTAATCCCAACCTTGATAAACAAATATTCAAATACACTAATCTGCCTTCAATCCCGAAGATTCCAAGTAATTATAGGCTATAAATAACTTTAAGGCTCGATGAATATGGATAACTAAAAGAAAAAAAAATCAACACTTGTTGTGTCCGTCCATCTCGAATTATTCATATAGAACTATGCTTCGGTATAAACAACTATCGCATAGAATATACCTTAGTCTAATATACTATAGGTATTAAAAAAATAACACGCGTATGATGAAATTCGGTGTAGTATTATCTTACTCGTCCCCTACGCCCCTTGCACCTTTGTTTTTTCATATATGCAAATTATATATAATCAACAAAGAACCTATCATTACAAATTCACTTTTCAAAAAGGTGTATAGCTTGCAACTTGTTGGTCCCGAAATGAGTATAATCAGTGTATGGGGGGAATACACTGATGTCAGATTTTTCTGAATACTCAGAAAAATGCTCTTACACTCTCAGTCAGGAAGATCCTGAAGTTACTCAGTAAACTGAAGGTCCACAGGGGCAGCAGGGACAGTTCAGTAGTGAGTCAAATAAGCTGAGTGTGAGTGATGTGCTCAGAAGCTCAGTAGAGATAACAAACCTACTGATTGCTCAGAAGCAAGTCAGTTGGACTACTATCTCAGTAAGCTAGAGTACGTGCGGAATGTGAGCCCTTAGTGTCTACTCGTTTTAGTTTCTAAAAATGTTTTCTCTGAGTTTGCTTAGTAAATGGCGGTTAAGGCTGGTGCACAGTATTAAGATTCAGGATGATTGATTCAGCCTGAATGTCAAAACAATGCAGTATGTTCAGTTTAATATGAATGACAATTATGATCCTGAACACGAAAGTAAATCAGCACACAAGGGTCTTTTTAACGTGGTTTGGAGATAACCAACTCCTACGTCCACGGCCTGATTTAACAGGAAGCTATCATCAAAAGCCTGAGGATAGGTACTTGGGTTTTACGTGCCAAGGGACACGAATAGCCAACTTCCTCTCTAAGGAACTGGCCCCCACTATGCCAGAAAAGGGCTACGACAACGGGGATTCCCCGTTGTCGTAGGTGTTTTTCCACCGTTGTGGATCGACTCGTTGTGGTAGGTCCAGACTTTTGACAATGGGTTTCTCATCGTTGTCTTAAGTATTTATGACAACGATGAATACCAGTTGTCTTTACTGTTTATTAACCGTTGTCTTAAGCATATAACAACTGATAACTACCGTTGTGTTTACCTTTTATACCCGTTGTCTTAAGTATTTACGACAACGGGGTTTAACCGTTGTTATAGAATTTTAAAACCGTTGTGGTAAATATCTACGACAATGCATTTTGTCCGTAATGTTTACTTTTTATACCAGTTATCTTAAATATTTACGACAACGGTGTATAACCGTTGTTATAGGGTTTTAAAACCGTTGTGGTAAATACCTACGACAATGTATTTTGTCCGTAATTTTTACTTTTTATACCCGTTGTCTTAAATATTTACAACAACAGTATATACCCGTTGTCTTAAATATAATCTGTTGTCCAAACTATATTTTACTTTTTTTTAATTTCTGTTATCGTAGCTTTTTAATATTGTATATAGATATTTTTCATGCCATAAATTAAGAACCAATAGAAATGTAATTATCATAAAATATCTCCACAATTCAAAAACCACATTAATTCATACATAGTTTTCGAACCACAATCGACAAATCTTCCAATTTTAATAACATGTTGCTAATCTTCCAACTTCAACTTCAACTTCAAATCTTCCAACTTCAAAATGTTCAAAATAATAAAAAAGCAATCGATCAACTTCGACTTCTGACCACTTCTAGTAAATTAGTTGTCCATGTATTTAGAATCACAGATAGTCCATTCCTCTCGCACATCATCAATTTCTTTTCTAGAGTAGTTCTTCTGTGGAAACTGTTAAAATACAAAAAATAAAATGAGTAAAGCTTTTAATAAATGTCTAAGATATATCTTTCTATAGCTAGGCAGATAAGAGAATGCAGAATCATAGATTGAACAGATTTTTAAATGTTCTCTTGTAAGACCAATCATACAAAAATCTTAAATTATCAGCTCCTTCATAGAAAGCACTTGTGGTGTATATAAACATATACCACATAACTCAATAATAAGACAAATTCTAGGAATGATTCTACGCCAAAATCATACTCCTGTGATAACCTGTCCTTCCAAATCCATTCTTTATCCATTTTTTTTGAAATCCCCTTATTTTGAAGCTAGACCATTCCCAACAAATTAGATATTAATATTATTTCTTATGAAAGACTAAATTACGATAATAGATAGAGTAGACATATATTGACTTGATGGTAATGCTCATAATGTAAAGGCTCAATAATTAGGGACACAACCCACAAAATACAAAGGGACACAGCCCGTAAAAAAAAATTAAGGGCACAGCCCAAAGCACAAAAAATAAATAGGCACACAACCTGAAAGCTTAGTCAATTAGGGACACAACCCTAAGCACATAAATAATTAGGGACACAACCCGTAAAATAAATTAAGGGCATAACCCACAGCACCAAAAACAAATAGGCACACAACCTGAAAACATAGTCAATTAGGGACACAACCCTAAGCACATAACTAATTATGGATGATCGTACTAGCTAGCCCATTAACCATGCTCCTAAATTCCAACTAATACTTTATAGTAAAGTAATTAATATTTTTAATGAAACAACTATTACCGTTAAAAAAAACAAATGCAAATCAAAACCAGTTGAAATTGATTTACATGAAACTGTGCAAAAATTAATTTAGAAAAAAAAATCAAGGCTTACTTAGCTGGGTTCACACTTCGTTGTAATCAGAAGCACCTTCAACTCAATATATAGTATCCTCAAAAGCTCTTGCAGCAAGAATTGAACCTGCATATGGCAAAATTTGATGAAAAGCATCATAAACACATTCATTAATTGATGGTGAAAGCTTGATGATCTATAATTAAACTAATGGTGTAACCCCATAAGCATCTAGTAAGCATAAATTTGAAAATAGAATCATTCCAAGAATAAAAAAATTGTCACTAAAAGTTCATTTTAGTATTATGTATTGATAGAGTATTAAGCTTCCCATCACAAAGTTTTCAAAATTTAAAGAGTATTAACAGTTTTAAAAAATTTAAAGAGTACTATTATAAAATGAGATATATTATCATTAATATGGTATAAGAGAAATAATAAAACGTGTAGCACAAGTAATTATTACGTCCCAACAGTGGAACAAACTTGGTAAAAAACACTGTTACTAAGGTCAGCACATTAAATCCTCCTCCTCATGTCTCTCCCTAAGCACAAAATTCAATCCCATAAACTACAAATTAATTTTATTTCTTATTTCTTGATAATACAAAAATTAATTATTAGTTATGGGCGTTTAATGTTGAGGTGATCATAAATGGGGCAGCAAAAAAGATTGGTAGGGCTGCTGTTGTTGCTGTCTCTAAGGCAAGAGGCATGGAGCTTTCTGGAGAGTTTGTTTATGGACTTAGTTCAATTTTTGGTCGGATTTAGTTTCTCTATTGTATATTATTAGCTACTTGATGCTATGATATTTTAGCTGCTACCAAGTATGTGGTTTTACTTCTTATGAGTGAACGCAAGCACAAAGTTCTATTTTGTGCTTTTATATGTTGTGTTGAATCTAGACAAAAACGTGTTTGATTAGGTTACACAAATATAAAATCCATGTACTTATATTTACAAAGAATTTTTAGGCTAATTAAATACTTAATCATTTTCCTGCAAATGTGATATCCATTTTAATCCTAAGTGTTGAAAGGTTCCTTGAATATATGTCAACAATGCGTCTACACATTCACAAATCTACAAATAAGTTGTGTTGAGGCGCAGTTATATGATATACATCCACACCCGCCCCCTCCCCCTCCCACCCACCACCACCACATGCACTGTGTACTCTTTATTCGTGTAATCTTTTCCCCAACTTAGTTGATACAGTCTTCACCTCAGTCACTGATGGTTTTTCCAAACACAGATATTTGTGGTCCATCCCAAATTAGCAAAAAGACACATCAAAAGAAAACCCAAATATGTCAAAGTGAGACTCACAAGCTCAAGAAAACCCAACGCGAAGTCAAAATTCGAATGGCTCACAGCATCAAGAGATACATATAAGATGCTATTAGTGATGAAGACACATCTTTATTGTCTTCATACAGATTCATCAGAAGATTAGCAAAGTGAATTGAAAGTACTAAAATTGCATACCTGTTGCATTCGCTCTATTTTGATCTCTTTTATTTCTAGTATAGCATTCCCCAATTGCTCTATTGTGCTGCTACTAAGATTTTTTTAACTTTCAGCTTCCATTAAACTTGGATGTATCTGATTGACGATTTTCTTAAAATCCAAACCAAGCACTATGCACAAAGAGTACAAAGAGTTCAGGCGGTCCAACATCATCTTCTGACGCTTACTCTACATAAAGATTACTCAGGAAATATACTAGAGGATATTTATTACAAAAAAAAAAGGAACTGCAGTGTAAAATAGATTAGGCTATAACCTTTTCTTTCTGGAGTGCCTGCAACTCTCTTTGTCATTCTTCAAGCTTCTTTGCAGAAAGATCTGTTTCATCGATTGCCAATTCATTTGAAGCTGAATGATCTGGAGTGCAGATTTCATTCTTAATGCTTTGTATCTCTCTTAGAACCTCTATAAATTGATTCTTCCTATCAAATTTTATCTTTCTCATCTCCTCTATCTGTGGAAGAATGGTTTTGAGTTCAGTCTTCAAGCTTTCTAGGCTTTGATCAAACTGCACAAGGAAGACTATATCAATACTGGCGCATGGAATATAGGCATATTGGAAATGAAAGCCTTCATGTGTGTATTATAAATTTTATACGGCTTCTCATTTCGACGCATTGATATTTCTAAATATCGTGATTCATTTTTAGCAATTGATGCCCACAGTTCATATTTATAAAATTAATGGTCAACCATAAAAAGCCTAACCTGCCTAATAGGCACTGGCTTTTCTCCCATTGCAGAGCAGATGGCAGCAAGCTCTGCTTCAGCATCAGAAATCGCCTACCTCAGCTGAGCTCTACCCCTGTTCACCTCATCCAATTTTCTTCTTTTCTTCTGTAGATTTCTATACATTCTTGTTCAAGATCAAGCAACATTTTACCCCTTATATCATCAGATTCCCCAACCTCATCCCATATTATCTGTTCGATATAGCCCAATAAACATAAATGAAAATAACTACGAGCCACTATTTGGTACTCACTTAAAGAAATAATGCCATTTAGGCAAGCAGTAGGGAGATATCAAACATTATGTATTTAAATGGACAAAAAGGAAACAGTAGGGAGATAGAAGGACAATTATTAGCACATATAATTGAAATTCTAGATAAACTTATATACCCTCTGCCTTTTTCGTTGTAGTTCTTTTTCTTGCCTTAAAGGCTTGTAACCTTCAAGCACAGTCAGAAGAAGAATCTAGATATAGCAAAAAAAAAAAAAAAGTAAACTTATCTTGACAAATGAAAGGTGGAGGGTGTATAATACTTTTTGAACTTAAAAAAATAGCACTCACACCATCAAACATGAATTCACACCATAAAACTAACGATGTAAGTAGGGAAAAAGTGGGTGTTCATATAAGCAGTCCAGATTATGTATTTTGTTGGTTCTAGAGGATTGTCAATTCAAGAATCGTATTCCTTAGAACTTGGTTGCAACTGTTTTGAACCAGGTGCGATTGTTTCAGTGTTCCGAAGGATCACACGACACATCAGCATGTGCCTTACTCCATTCTCATCTGCCTCTGCTCTCAATGCACTGCCAAAATCATCCAAATCGTCTCAAATTTGCAGATCAAAGATTAATTTTGATGAGAATCACATCAGATCTAATCTTATAAACAGAGCAGACGTAGATTGAGGTATTTAAAGAGGAAGAACGAGAAACTCAGTTACCTGTCAATTGGAAGATTCGCAGGGGACAAATAAACTACGATTCCTCACGAGAAACTCCGATCAGAATCCCTAAATCTCCCAAATCCATGATTGACAATATCACAAATCTCACCCCGAGAACCGCCGTACCAGGCGTACCTAATATTGGCATCGCCGCCGCGTCTGGCAGTCACCGCCTGAGAGAAAATCCAGAAGGCTTCCAGCTTCGCCCTCCTCTTTTTTTTCGTCGAATTCTCCACCATCAAATGCGCAAGATGCTCCAACGCCTCCTTCGCCTGTTTTCTCGTCAAAACAGCCTCGTTCGCCCTCCTCTCCGCCTCCGCTTTTGCCGCCACCACCGCTTTATTCAAGGATGCGGAGACGATCTTGGCCGCAGCCAACAACTTCCTCGGGGTGTCTCTATCCATCAACAAGCTGAAACCCTCACTTTGCCCTTTTCCGCCATTTTCAAATTAACGCAGAGTGGGCAAATGTAGGGTTTGGAGGGGCCGCAACACACTGCAAGTGAGTCGAGGAGCCACATTTGACGCAAGTAACAATGGACCGATATGATTTATGGTGGTAGATGATGCAGATGACTCATGGTTGTTGATGATGCAGGTGTTTCACGGTGATGGTGGTGCTGTAGCTAGGGCACGGCTGGATAAAAGGGGGTGAACCACGGGAATAGGGAAGAGGGCACAAAGTTAGATACAAAGAGGAGGGGATGAAAAATAAGAGCAATTTTCCAAGGGTCCCTTTTATATTAAATATTAATTCATTAAAAAAATAGAATTAAATAAGCTACGACAACGGGTAAGGACAACGGGGGATTAAGCCCGGTGTCTTTCGACGCACTTCTGAAGTTACCACAACGGGTATTTCTAAGACAACGGGTTTTGATCTTAAGACAACGGGTAGCGCCAATACCCGTTGTCTTTTCCCTGTTGTCTTAACCTGTTTTTGGCATAGTGCCCTAGGTGGTTTTACAAGTCCCAGTCCTTCTAACCAACCAATCTCACACCCTGAGTGGTTTGGTATTCTTGGTTTCCAACTAAGATAGCTCTAGCAATACAAAACAATGCTAAAGGTAAGAGCTATCGATCTAAGCAAATACAGAGTGAATCCTACTACAAGACTAGGGAAATTTAATTGTAGAGTGTTGCTTATAGTATGCTTTGAGAGCTTGGATTCTTGAGAACTTTCACTTGGAAATTTCCCGTTAGCCTTGAATGGGTGCAAGGCTCTCCATATTTATAGGCAAGATTCAAAATGGATCCGTTGGAGGAGATCTACCCAAATCTTTCCTATTTTAGGGTGGTTGCAGGCTAGATGTACCATTGACCTAATCACCATGCTTAATCTGGCAATCTTTGTCCCGCCGACTGCAACTCTGAGATGCATTAAATGCCGCATTAACTGCTGCGCAAACTCCATACATGAGTGTCCAAAGGTCATTGGCTCTCCGTACAAACGGTTAGTTGACCATCTGACACTTGTCCTTCCTCGTACATTCAGTAATCTGAGTCTCTTTTTAATTACTCAGCCTGAATGTTTGTCTTTATCGGAGTCTTACTGACATTTTCTTTGTCTCTTTGTCCCATAGCATAAATAACCTTTTTGCTTCGGACTTACACGATTCAAGTAAACTGAACCAATGCCCAAGTCAGGTCTTATGTGCATTCATCACAGTCTGATAGGTTATTCAGCCCAGTATGTGTAACCTTTTTGCTTTGGACTTACATGAGTCCCTAAGTCAGGTCTTACGAGCATTCAGCTCGGCCTGATAGGTTACACTTACTCTTCACTGACTAAGTTCTGTCCTGAGCATACATAGTGTACTCAGTAGAAACATCAGTCAATAGTGTTCCAGAGGGTCTTCAGGATGGATCTTTAGACATCGGTCTTCAGCTTCAGTTCAGGCAATCTCCAGTAAGACTGACTCTGACCTTCTTCAGGGCGAGTTGCACTTCAGACTTCAGTAAATTGGGTCGACTCCAATCTCCTTCAGTCTTCAACACGTTCCCCCTGAACTGAATCCCTAACCTGACTATCCTGAACTAGACTATCCTGAACAACTATACTTAGGCAAATTCATCAGGGGTTTTGGGATCTAATCAAAATATTCAGATCGTCCCAACAATTTCCCCCTTTTTGATGATGCCAAAACCCTTAAGAAAATTCCTATTCATCTAGACAATCAACTGACTTAGTCAGTGAAATAAGTTCAGTACCTTCTGACAAACTAGGCACTTAGTCTATAAGATGAAAACAAGGAATGGGTTAGTACAGTTCTTGATAAGGTTACTGAAAAGTAAATTCAGGAGTCAACATGAAGTTGTACTCAGGAAACATTAAATAACTTCATTGATAAATCTAAAAGTACATGCATCCTGAAGCTATTACAAAAATTTCCTGAACAACTAACTCCTGATATCTATTCTTCGTCCTTATCCCAAGCAGCAAGTGGAATCTCATACATATCCAAGACTCGGTTTAGGACCTGCTTCATCCTGTTCCGATCACAAATGGCCCCGGCAGCGCGTCCTACCCTGACGACTTCTTAAAAAATTACCTTCCGGTCCAGTTGCTTGGAGTTCCTGAAGAGTGGAGGAGGATACTTGATGAATTCCGGAGGAGCGATCTCTACACCTTCAGAGTCAGCATTTCTGATTATCTCAGCCCATAGATCAGGATGCTCCTGTGCCATCCAGTGATGGAGTATGACGTCTTTGTCTTCAGTTAGATCGTCCCACAACCCCAACACATAGAATAGATAGGCCCATCTATTCCGGATCGGAATCCAAACCTCCAACATCTCTATCGGAATGAAATCCTCTACGAACTGAACTGGAGGAGGGCCATGACCTGGATTAACCACTAACTTCCTCTGAGTCTTCTTCCGAGATCCAGAAGGCACAGACTTCTCCTTCTGAACATGCGAAGTCAGGTACTCGTTGGACTCTTTCAGCCTTTGGATCTGACTGAGCAGCGTCAACTCCTTCAACTTTGCCTGCTTCTCCGACTCACTCAGTACCAGTTCCTTTTGAGTGGTTGTTCGAGGGTGTAGTCCTTCCTCCATCTCAGTGTATATGGACTCCAGGGCAGGATCTTCAATAGACCTCATCCTCTTCGGATCTGAGCCTTCAGCAGCCTCAGTGGTAGAAACGGACCTTGTTCTCTTTCTGTCCGCATCTTTCAGTTCAGGGGGGAAAATCTTCTTTTGGCCTTTACCAATTTGCTTCTTCTCTTCTTCCCCCTTTTTGGCATCATCAGAGTTGATTTTGTCAACCACCTCTTCAACCGAACCAGCCAACATCTTGAACTGATCCGCCATCTCCAGCTGCTTGCCCTGAAGTTGTCCAATCTGACTAGCCATTCCCCTCAGACCGGAACTCAACTCCTTCACTGCTTGATTATGCTCTGACTTCAGTCGGCCTTCAAAGCCCTCCATCCTGGAGTCCAGAGTAGTTTCGATCTCCTTCTTCTCTTGGTTGGCCATTTCACTTAGCAGTTCAGCTTTCAAATCTGCTTTCAGCTTGGCTAACTTTTCATCAACCAACTGATCAACCCTTTCATTCAGCTGTTGATCAAGAAAAGTAGCTAGCTTCGACTCCTGCTGAGTTTTGACATCAGAGACCATTTGCTTACAATTCTGAATGACCCCTTTTGCCTGTTCAGTGATCACAGTTAGATCTACTGAGTGCTTTATTTTGACCTCTCCGAGAAGATCGATTGCAGCGTTCATATCCCTTCCCATTTCGTTCAGATCCCGCTCCACCCTTTTTACATGATTATTAGCCAGGTTTGCAGTCATATTAAACCTGTTAATCCTCGTATTGTGCACACTGAGCCGATGGTTGATTCCATTGAGTGTCCGTCCCCAAGCCCATCTTTTCTGAATTATACCTCCGGGGATCTTAATGAGTGAGCTCAGATTGTCCCAAGAACCCGCAGCAGCCCTGGGTCTAAGGGGTGCGTCATCGCGTGGTGCATTGATCACATCAGTCACACCTTGCTGAACAGTTTCATTATCAGCAATCTCAATCACCTCCTTCTCACCTTCCTTCTCTTTCTCCACCAATTCAACACCCTTCCCAGGCTGATCCACTTCTTGCCCAACCACCTGATTCTCTCGCTGAGCCTCAGCATGTGGAACCACAGCCAGTTCCATCTCAACTCTTTCCTGCTCGGGCTCAGTAGCTGATGCCTCAGGATAAATCCTTCGGACTATTTTGATAAAGTCAGGCATACGAATCAGGTAATTTAGTGAACTTACCTGAAAGTGATCAAACAAGGCCGCTTCATCATCAGCCAGCGTGTTCACACCTTTCACCTTGGTCAGCTCACCAAGTTCAGGCCAGGTGGCAGTCCTGATCATTGCATAAGTGCGGAGCTGCACCACCGCCTCCTTATGAGCTTCAGAGAGATCAGGGAACTTCCGATCCACCACGTCAGCTGCCCTTCCCCTCGCTACGACCTCAAAGTCAAGTAGAGAGTTCTCATCAGGTACGGGAAAGGGCCATGGAGCATCATCCTGAACTCTTTCAGCTTCCTTCTCAGCAATGGGTTCCCCCTGAGTGGGATCCCCCTGACCCTCTTCAGATCTGACCTCTTCATGCTGATATTCGGTCACGACCTACTGAATCAGATTACTCGCCACATCTTGCTCATAAACAAACGGCGCTGGATATGAGGGTGTAGATTCCAGAATGGCTGAAATAGGGGCAACCACGAGAGCAGACTGAGTAGTTTCCCTTTTCGGAATTTCTTGCTGAGGTTCCGACTCAGGTTGAGATGGCTCTTTCTCAGGCTGAGCTTTCTTCTCTTCCATAACTCTCTTGGATCCTCCTGATCCGGGATAAAGGAAGTTTAGCTTGATTTGTTTAGGTCCGGAAGATTTGGACTTGTCCCCTGCAGGCTTTGAACCCTTGTCTTCAGTAAGCTTGCTTGCCTGAGCCTTGACTCCCTGAGTCGTGCTCGCCTGAGCCTTAGCCTTGATCGCCTGACCCTTCATCTGCAAGGTTCTGCTCCTCTTCTTCTGATTGCCAGCATCACCTGAGAAAGATCTGAAAAGATCAACCTTTGCTGGAATCTCTAGAGATTAAGCTTGATCAACATCTCCGAGAGCCAGCATCTCTAAGATCAGAGAGATCATCGTGCCAAAGTGCATCTTGGTATCAAACGTCGCCTGACCCTCTGGCGAGTATTTGATCTTACTCATCTCAGCCACCATTAACTGAAGGAAGTATTCCTCTCAGTTGAATCTTTGCACAGCGCATCCTTGATTGCCATCATTGTATACAGCTTTGGCCTAGAGATCTGCTCTAACCCTCCAGCAATCCCCATCACTCCCTGACTAGTCAGGTCGAAGAACTGACGGTTGGTAGTCCTCAGAACGGACTTGTTCAAACCTGACTTCAGGACAACAACTCCATCGCAGAGAGACTGGAGATAATCCCTATCATCACCAACTCCATAGTCAACCGGACTGCGTCCAGAATCAGGCAGATGGAAGACTTCCTTAATCTTCTGCCTGATGTTGATGGTGACTGTTGGGACAATCTGAGTATTTTGATTAGATCCCAAAACCCCTGATGAATTTGCCTAAGTACAGTTGTTCAGGATTGTCTAGTTCAGGATAGTCAGGTTAGGGATTCAGTTCAGGGGGATCGTGTTGAAGACTGAAGAATATTGAAGTCGACCCAATTTACTGAAGTCTGAAGTGCAATCCATCCTGAAGAAGTCAGAGTCAGTCTTGCTGAAGATTGCCTGAACTGTAGCTGAAGATTGAAGCCTGATGATCCGTCCTGATGACAATTCGGAAGTACCATTGGCTGATGTTTCTACTGAGTACACTTAGCATGCTCAGGACAGAACTTAGTCAGTGAAGAGTAAGTGTAACCTATCAGGCTGTGCTGAATGCACATAAGACTTGACTTGGGCCATGGTTCAGTTTACCTGAATCATGTAAGTCCAAAGCAAAAAAGGTTACACATACTGGGCTGAATAACCTATCAGGCTGTGCTGAATGCACATAAGACCTGACTTGGGCATTGGTTCAGTGTACCTGAATCATGTAAGTCCAAAGCAAAAAGGTTATTTATGCTATGGGACAAGAGACAAAGAGAATGTCAGTAAGACTCCGATAAAGATAAACATTCAGGCTGAGTTATTAACAAGAGACTCAGAGTATTGAATGTACGAGGAAGGACAAGTGTCAGATCGTCAACTAGCCATTTGTACGGAGAGCCAATGATCTTTCTACACGCATGTACGGAGTCTGCGAAGCAGTTAACGCTGTATTTAATACGTCTCAGAGTTGCAGGCGGCGGGACAAAATTGCCAGATTAAGCATGGTGATTAGGTCAACAGTACATCTAGCCTGCAACCACCGTAAAATAGGAAAGATTTGGTTAGATCTCCTCCAACGGATCTATTTTGAATCTTGCCTATAAATATGGAGAGCCTTGCACCCATTCAAGGCAAAAGGGAAATTTCCAAGAGAAAGCTCTCAAGAATCCAAGCACTCAAAGCATACTTTGAACAACACTCAGCAATTAAATTTCCCTTGTGTTGTAGTAGGATTCACTCTGTATTTGCTTAGATCGATAGCTCTAATATTTAGCATTGTTTTGTATTGCTAGAGCTATCTCAGTTGGAAACCAAGAATACCAAATCACTCAGGGTGTGAGATTGGTTGGTTAGAAGGTTTGAGACTTGTAAAACGCCCAGGGGTGAGTTCCTAAGAGAGGAATTTGGCTATTCGTGTCCCTTGGCACGTAAAATTCAAGTACCTATCCTCAGGGTTTTGCGGATAGCTTCTTGTTAAATCAGGTCGTGGACGTAGAAGTTAGTTATCTCTGAACAACGTTAAAAAGACCCTTGCATGCTGATTTACTATTCTGCTCAGGATCATAAACTGTCATCATATTAAACTGAAGCATACTTGCTTTGTTTCTGAAAAACCATCAGGACTGATTTGTCATCCTGATCAGTAAACTGTGCACCAGCCTTAACCACGTTTCCACTAAGCAAACTGATAAAGTTTTCAGAACTAAAATGAGTAAACACTTAAGGGCTCACATTCCGCACTAATTTGAGCTTACTGAGATAGTAGCCCAACTTACTAGCTTCCGAGTGGTCAGTAGGATTATTTTCTCTACTGAGCTTCTGAGAGCACAACTCTGACCTAGCCTATCTGGTTCAACACTGACCCATCCCTGCTGCCCCTGAGGACCGTCAGTTTATAGAACACATCAGGATCTACCTGACTAGGTTTTGAAAGAGCATTTTCTGGAGATTTCGGGAAAATCTGACATCAGTGTATTCCCCCCATACACTGATTTATACTCATTTCGGGACCAACAAGTGGTATCAGAGCAGTGGTTCAAAAGACCACTGACTTTGTTTACCAACAGTTTTTGAGGAGAAACTTTTGGTGGTCAACTGAACAGATCTGTTTCTTAAATTCTCTATTGATAATTATGACTATTGGAAATTCAGGGTACTCGCACATCTCTACTCCATCCATGATCAGATGCCACGGGTAATTGAGCAAGGTCTGATCAAATTCATGAAGAATTTTCAGACGACCTGGCCCGTAGCTGGCAATATTCCTATTCAAGCCACTGGAGATGAAGAAGTGGAGAGGTCCGCGCTTAATCCTGATCAGATTAAGCAAATCGGACTGGATAATGTTGCTAAGAACATTATACTCCACATTGTTTCTTACGAGAATTCGGTCAGGCTCATGCACCTGAGGACGGCAAAGGAGATCTAGGATGCTTTGAGGGAGATGAGTGAGGGATCAGAGAAGATCATGGAGAACAAGAGAGATCTTGCGATCAGGAAGTTTGAGGCCTTCCGGATGTTAGAGGGAGAGTCCATCGATCAGATTGAAGCTCGGTTCATTAAGATGATGAACGAGCTAGCAACCCTTGGGAAGGAGTTTCCCAAGAGGGAGGTGTCATCTAAAATCCTGAATTGTCTCTCTGAAAGATGGGACACATGAGTGATCTTGTTGAAGAACACTCAGGATCTCACCAACATTACTCACCCTCACCTATTCTCAGAGTTAAAGGCTCTGGAATTCGACCTCGATTAGAGGAAGAAAAAAAGTGTTGTCAGTGAAGAAGTTAGTGAGGAGAAGACACCTGAAAAGGAAAAGTGTGTGGCTCTTAAATCTACTCCTGAGCCTGAGGCTGGATCTGGCTCTAAGTCTCTGAAGGACATGAACAAGGATGAGCTGGCCTTGGAATACAGCCTGATGGCACAATGATTCGAGAAGATGAACTCTCGTTTCGGCAGGTATAAGAAGTTTTATACTGACAGTCGTGATCGCAGGTATTCCAGCCCCAGGAGATCGAGCCCCCAGAGGGAAGAGAGGAGGGGTTCAGATTCCAGGAGAGATCATGATGAGCCTGAGCGGCGTAGAGATGAGAATAGGAGAGATGATGAGCCCAGAAGATTCAGCTCCAAACCTGACCGATCATCAAGGAGCAGGAGGGAGTCATCAGAAGAAGTTTGTCCCTGCCCAAACTGACGACAAGAGCCCAAGTGTTGCTCATCAGGATAAAGGCAAAGGGAAGGAGAAAATACCTGCTAAACCTGTCAGGCAAAGGACTGAGGAACAAAGGCCAAAACCTAAGGGAAAGGCCAAGGCTCCTCATCCTGAGTCGAGAAAGACAGACCAAGGTAACTCCAAGGCTCAGCCTAGGAATCCTCAGGCTGGAAAGAATTCCGTCCCTAGCACTTCTCAGGCTCATCTTAGAAATGCTCAGGGTGGAAGGAACTCTGGTCAGAGAAGGCCTCATGCAAGGCCAAGGACTACTGAGGTCCAGACTCCTCAGGCAGGGCACAGAGCCCATCAGGAGCGTCCCAATCCTCAAAGGAGAAGGACAAACCAGGTGGCCTCTGAAGGGCAATGGAGACCTGACTCCGATAATACTCAGGTCAGACCTCAAGTGCCAAGAGGTCAGGCCCGAGTTGCTCCTTCTTAGGAAAGACCCCAGCCCAATGCACCCAGGCCAAGGAGGAACAGGAGACCCGTCCCCAGGAGTCAATCCAGGGCTCCTGAACCTCAGGCTGACACCCATACACCCTCAACTTCCCAGGCACAAAGGAAGAAGAGGACTGTGTATGTTGTTGTTTCTGGGAGACTGATTTACACCTCTGATGCTGTCAGAATTGTTAAACAAATCTGGATCCCGAAGGGTATGGCTGACTCTGTAGGACCCAATACAAGATGGGTACCTGAGGCCTAATTCTTTTCAGGTCACTGCGGGCTACAAGAAGGAGAAGGAGGATCTGATGAATGACTGGTACTTGGACTCAGGGTGTTCCAGGCACATGACCGGATTTCGTGATCTCCTTCAAGATTATGTAACTCAGGAAGGCCCGCAGGTAACCTTTGGTGATAACTCTAAGGGTTTCACCAGAGGATTCGGAACTCTTGTTATTGGCTCTGTCCGTGTACTGAATGTATCATATGTTGAGGGACTGAGACTTAACTTGCTCTCGGTCAGTCAGTTCTGTGACCGAGGATATAGTGTAGAATTTACATCTAACATGTGTCTTGTGAAGGATAAATCTACACTGCAGGTTCTGATTACAGGTGTTAGGAGGGGCAATGTTTATTTTGCTGGCTTCAAAAGCAGCCACTTAAACTTCAAGATTATTAACAAAAACTCTCGACTTTCTCTTGTAGAGGGTCTACCTAATGAAGTTTTTAGCAAAGACCACGTGTGCGGAGCATGTCAGGAAGGCAAGCAAACCAAAGCTTCATTCAAGGAGAAAGAAGCCTTCTCAACTGAGAGAGTGCTTCAGCTACTGCATATGGATCTTTTTGGTCCGATTACTCCTGTCAGCATGAATGGTAGGAAATATACCCTTGTTGTTGATGATTATTCCAGGTACACATGGGTTATTTTCTTGCTGAACAAGGAGACTCAGGTAAAGCTTCCAGAGTTACTCAAGCAATTGAGTATTGAACAGGGTCAGAGAATAGTCAGGATCCGATCAAATCGAGGAACAGAGTTTATTAACTCTGTTATAACTGACTTTTGTACTAACCATGGTATAGCTCATGAGACCTCTGCAGTCAGGACCCCTCAGCAGAATGGGGTAGCTGAAAGAAGGAATCGGACCCTGAAGGAAGCTGCCAGGACCATGTTGGCTGAGTCAGGACTGCCCAAGAAGTACTGGGCTGAAGCAATCAACACTGCTTGCTACACTCAGAACCGATCTATGCTGAACAAGCAACATGCTCAGACACCATATGAGACTTGGAATAAAAGGAAGCCTCGTATCTCCTATTTCCATATCTTTGGGTGCAAGTGTTTCATCTTGAACAATGGGAAAGACCAGCTTAAAGCCTTTGATAGCAAGTCTAATGGGGGAGTTTTCTTAGGATACTCCTCAGTCAGCAAAGCTTTCAGGGTGTATAACTGTGGGACCCTTTGTGTGGTAGAAACACCTCATGTTGTGTTTGATGAGACTGCATCAGTGCGTAGAAAACAGGTTAAGAGTCCTGACACTGAGGGGGTTACCAAGAGAGTAACAAGACTAAGCCTGAAAAATCCTGAATTCAAGATCAAGTTTGTCAGTGCTCCCAAAGGATGGGATGATGATGATGAAGATCAGGATGGACCTCAGGCCATCCCTCAGCAAGCCCAAGCCTCGGAGAATGTTGAGTTTCAGACGGAGGGACAGACTCAACCTAAGGTACGTACTGTCGGTGATGATGCTTCTGCACCTGAGACAGTTACTGAGTCCAACACTGTAGGGGGAAACAATGTCTCTGATATTGCCCAACCCTCAGGAAATGACTCAGTATCCCCTATTCTTGCACTTTCCGCTTCTTTGCCTGTTATTGTCGAGACTAACGTTTCAGGATCAGGCGAGGGAACGTCAGCAGGTCCTAGTGCAGCTGTCAGCAGGAGACGATGGCTAGATGATCACTCATTGGATGATATCATTGGTGATGTCAATGTGGGGGTCAGGACAAGGTTGTCCTTTGGTGAGAATGTTATGTTCTGTTGCTTCCTAAGTGATCAGGAACCTAAGAGCATAGTAGAAGCTCTCGCTGACCCCAACTGGATCTTAGCTACGCAGGATGAGCTCAATCAGTTTGAGCGGAATCAGGTTTGGGAGTTAGTTGAGAGACCTAGGAGTCAACATGTTATTGGCACCAAGTGGGTCTTCAAGAACAAGAGGGGTGAGAAGAATGTTGTTGTCAAAAATAAGGTCAGATTAGTGGCAAAGGTTACTCTCAGGCCGAAGGAATCGACTATGATGAGACCTTTGCTCCGGTCGCAAGGTTGGAAGCAATCAGGTTATTTCTGGCATATACAACATTTAAGAAGTTCAAGGTGTATCAGATGTATGTGAAGAGTGTCTTACTGAATGGTGTACTGAACGAGGAGGTTTATGTTGAGCAACCTCCAGGGTTCGAAGTTGGGAATAAGGTATATCACCTGAAGAAAGCTCTTTATGGCCTGAAGCAAGCTCCTAGAGCTTGGTATGATACACTTTCCCAATTCCTGATAGACCACGGGTTCGTGAAAGGAACAGTGGACAGGACCCTCTTCCGGATATCCGAAGGGGAGGACATTCTCTTGGTTCAGATTTATTTGGATGACATAATATTTGGATTTCCTAATCTGAAGCTTTGTGAGAAATTCTCCAAGCTGATGACTGGGAAATTTGAGATGTCAATGATGGGAGAAATGAACTTCTTTCTGGGTCTCCAAGTCAGGCAATCTGACTCCGGAATTTTCATAAATCAATCCAAGTATGCGAGGGACTTGATTCAGAAATTCGAAGTTCAGTCCAGCAAAGTCTCACGTATTCCCATGAACACAAATGAGAAGCTGGATCCTGACAAAGAAGGAGTCTCAGTAAATCAGACTGAATACAGGGCACTTATAGGATCCTTGTTGTATCTGACTGCTAGTCGCCCTGACATCACTTATGCAGTCGGAGTTTGTTCAATATAACAGTCTGATCCAAAGAAGAGTCATCTAGAGAGTGCCAAAAAGATATTGAAATACCTGAAGGGTACAGTCAACTTAGGACTCTGGTATCCCTCTGATGACAACCTAGAATTGACTGGCTATTCAGATGCAGATTATGGAGGCTGTAGGCTTGATAGGAAATCAACTACAAGCACATGTCAGTTTCTAGGAAGTAAACTGATCTCTTGGTTCTCTAAGAAGCAAACCAGTGTTACAACCTCTACTACTGAGGCTGAGTATATGGCGGCAGGCAGTTGTTGTTCTCAGATCCTTTGGCTGAAACAACAACTGAGAGACTACCAGATTGAGGCCACTGAAGTCCCAATTTATTGTGACAATAATAGTGCCATTGCCATATCCCAAAACCCCCAGTCTTACACACAAGGTGTAAGCATGTAGATATCAGGCATCACTTTATAAGAGATCATGTTGAGAAGAAGGACATCAGGATGGAGAGAGTCCCTACTGATAAACAGAGAGCTGACATTCTGACTAAGGCCTTGCCTGAAACCATGTTTGTTGAGTTATCAGTAGAGTTAGGACTCCTTGACCCAGGCTTAGGAGATTCAATCTGAATCTCTAATCAGAATGCACAAGGTCAGGGGGAATGACTAACTAGGACTCAGGATGAAAGAATCTCAGAGAGAATGTGAATGATTGTAGGGGGAACATTCAGTATGAAAGGATGATTAGTATAGACTGACTAAGTTTCAGGACACTGAATTCAGGGTTTGTCACCCTGATAGGTCACATATGGTATCAGTCAGAATACAAATCTGACTGACTGGTATGTTTCCTGATTTATTTTTAGTCATCATATCTTGCTTGCATCATCCTTGATACTGTTTGCCGTATTGTCAAATCAAATTATTTTGTCATTTAATCCCAGCCATTCATTTAATATTCAGTTAATATTTAATGCAAATTATTTGAATTAAATACGGATATGCTCTGACACGCATTTAATGCAAAGAGGGCGGGAACGGTTTCCGATAAGATTTTGAATCATTAACTTTGAAAACCGAAAAGGCCCTATCCGCATCCATGCATCAAATGTTTTAATCTCAATCGTTGAATCTCATAAGTCATAATTTCATGAGCCATTCGATTAAACTGAATTCGTGTATAAATAAGGGAATTTTTTGACATTGCAAACTTTACGCACTCAAATCTTTCTACTTCTCTCTGCAAATCTTTCCCTCGGTTCTTCAAATCTTCATACCTCGATAATGGCTTCACCCTCAGTCGATTCATTTTTTGGGAATCTTTTCCATCTTAGGAATGAGATTCACTGGGAACCTTATGGTGATTTCTCTTCTAATCATCCTGACATTTTGCCTGTGAAAGAACTGTTTGAAGATGCAGAACTTCTACTATTCATCACAGCAAAACCCCAGAGACTTCATCCTCGTCTTGTTGCTGCCTTCTACATCAAAATGGCACAGAACAAGGATTCTCAGGAGTGGGAAACCTGCATTTCCCCGACTTCTTATGTGAAGGGGAAAGATAGTGAAGATGAGATGACCAGGAAGTGGGTCACTCTCAACATTAGGTAGAAGATTAAGGAGGTGTTTAATCTTCCCCACTCTGGACGAAGTCCTATCGACTACGGGTTTGGCACTGAGAAGGACTATCTCCAGTCTCTCTGTGATGGAGATGTTATCCTGAAGTCGGGACTGAACAAGTCCGTCCTAAGGCCTGATTGTCGTCACTTCTTCGACCTGACTAGTCAGGGGGTGATGGGGATTGCTGGAGGGTTGGAGCAGATCTCCCGGTCGAAATTGTATACCTTGATGGCAATCAAAGATGCCTCGATGCATGCCTTCCACTGGGAGGACTACTTTCTCCAACTACTGGTAGCTGAGACCAGTAAGATCAAGTACTCGCTGGAGGGTCAGGCGACGTTTGAGGCCAAGATGCACTTTGGCACCAAGATTTCTTTGATCTTGGAAATCTTGGATCTCGGTGATATGGATCAGGCTCAATCACTCGAGATTCTAGCGAAAGTAGACCTCTTCAGAGCTTATTCCGGTGATGCTGGCATAAAGAAGTGATCTAGAACCCAGAAGAAGAAGGCTCAGGCGAGCAAATCTTCAGGGGCCCTTATTACAAAGCCAGCGGAGGACAAATCCAAGCTCTCCGGACTCAAGCAACAGACATGGAAATTTAAGTATCCGGGGTCAGAAGAGCAAAAGAAGAAGCTCGTGGAAGAGAAGGCTGCTGAAGAAGTGATTCAGCATGTAACTACGGAGGGGGAACCTGCTCTTGAAGTTGCCCCCATCTCTGCCATTCCGGAGGTTGCATCCTCAAATCCGAAACCACTTGTCCTTGAGCAAGAAGTGGCTGAGGAACAGATCCTCAACATTGTATCAGCTTATCAGGGCTTGGAGGCCCACTCTGGTGAGGATCAGGGGGAACCCACTCAGGAGGAACCAATTGCTGAGTCGGAGGTTGTTGAAGGAAGGGTGGAAGAAGGTATTGAGAAGGATGCTGGAATTGTTCAGGCTGATGTCCCATGGTCATTCCCCGCGCCTGATGAAAACACATTGCCTGACTTTGAGATAGTGGCAAGGGGAACGGTTGCGGAGATGGTGGGGAAGAGGTTTCCTGACCTCTCAGATGCTCAAAAGGAGGTGGTTGTGCAATTTCGCACTTACGCTATGATCAGGAATGCCACTTGGCCTGAATTGAGTCAGCTCGGAGAATCGAGAGGATGGGATAAAATGGCTGAATCTGAAGCTGCTCTATTCGATCACTTTGAAGTAAATTCTTTACATCACTTGATCAAAATGGTGGATTTTATCAAAACTGTCTGCCGCATCTATCCTGAGCCCAAGCAAGAAGGAGTAGGGAAGGAACTGACTGTGGTTCCGAATGCTGAGGCTCAGGGAGAGGATCAGCCAGGGATGAATGCTGAGATGATGGAGAAGGAGAAGGAAGTTGAGAGGGAAGTGGTTATGATTGCTGATGATATTCAACAAGGTGGCACTGAAGGGGTCAGTGCACCGGCCGATGAAGCACTCCTGGGACCTGGGACTGCTGAGGCTTCAGGAGAGGGTACATCAGGTCTGGTCCGAGTGAAAGAAAGATGGATCACCCCAAAATCTTTATATGTTCAAAACTCCTCATGAGCTCTTACCAATCTTCACAGAAGGGTAATCCTCGTTGAGCGAAAGACAAGTCGGGTCGGTTCCAATTCTGACATTCTGAATAAGAAGATGAACAGGCTGGATCGAGATCTGAACGAGATGGGGATGGATATGAATGCTGCGATCGATCTTCTCGGTGAGGTTCAGGTACAACACTCAGTAGATCTCACTGTTATTACTGAGCAAGCAATAGGGGCCATTCAGAGTTGCAATCAAATGGTTTCTGATGCACTAACTCGGTAAGAGAATAAGCTTGCCACTTTTCTTGATCAACAACTGAATGAGAGGGTTGATCAGTTAGTTGATTGAAAGTTGGCTAAGCTGAAGGCAGATCTGAAAGCGGAGCTACTGAGTGAGTTATCAGCTCAAGGGAAGTTGGAGATCGAAGGTGCTCTGAATAACCGGTTGGTTAACTTTGAAGCCAAGATAAAGGGCGAGCACAATGCAGTTGTGGATAAGCTCAGCGGGAGCTTGAGAGGGATGGTTGTGCAGATTGGGCAACTACAGTGAAAGCACACTGAGATGGACAGTCAGTTCACCTTATTGGCGGAGTTAGTAAATGAGGTCGTTGGCCGAATCAACGACGATGATGCCAAAAAAGGGGAAGAAGGAAAGAAGCAAATTGGTAAAGCCAAGAAGAAGATCATCCCCCCAGAACTGAAAGCTGCGGACAGGAAAAGGACTAGGTCCGTCGCTGCCATCGAAGCTGCTGAAGGCTCAGATCCAAAGAGGTTGAGGTCCTCTGAAGATCCTGCCCTGGAACCCTTGTACACTGAGATGGTGATGACTGGGGCGGAGAAGTTAGCGAAGATGACGGAGATCTCGCTACTCAGTCAAATCCAACGTTTGAAAGAGTCCAACGAGTACCTGACTACGCAGGTTCAGAAGAAGAAATCTGTGCCTTCTGGATCGCGGAAGAAGACTCAGAGGAAGATAGTGGTCAAACCTGGTAAAGGTCCTCCGCCTCTTCAGTTTGTGGAGGATTTCATTCCGCTTGAGATGTTGGAGGTTTCGATTCCGATCTGGAATAGGTGGGCCAATCTATTCTATGTGGTGGGGTTATGGGACGATCTAACTGAAGATAAAGACGTCATACTCCATCACTGGATGGCACAGGAGCATCCGGATCTCTGGGCTGAAATTATCAAATATGCTGACACTGAAGGTGTAGAGATCGCTCCCCCGGAATTCATCAAATATCCTCCCCTACTCTTCAGAAACTCCAAGCAACTGGACCAGAAAGTAATTTTTGAAGAAGTCGTCAGAGTAGGAGGAGTTGCCGGTGCCGTTGGTGATCAGAACAGGATGAAGCAGGTCCTGAACCGAGTCTTGGAGATGTATGAAATTCCTCAAGCTACTTGGAATAAGGATGAAGACTAGATCAAGAGTTACTTGTTCAGGAAAGTGTAATAGCTTCAGGATAACTGTAACTCTTATATCAATCAATGAAGTTATTTTATTTTCCTGAGTACAACTTCTTGTTGACTCCTGAATTTACTTTTCTGTATCCTTATCAAGAACTGTCCTAACCCATTCCTTGTTTTCATCTTATAGACTAAGTGCCTAGTTTGTCAGATGGTACTGAGTTGTTTTTCACTGACTAAGTCAGTTGATCGTATAGATGAATAGGAATTTGCTTAAGGGTTTTGGCATCATAAAAAATGGGGAAATTGTTGGGACAATCTGAGTATTTTGATTAGATCCTAAAACCCCTGATGAATTTGCCTAAGTACAGTTGTTCAGGATTGTCTAGTTCAGGATAGTCAGGTTAGGGATTCAGTTCAGGGGAAACATGTTGAAGACTGAAGAATATTGAAGTCGACCCAATTTACTGAAGTCTAAAGTGCAATCCATCCTGAAGAAGTCAGAGTCAGTCTTGCTGAAGATTGTCTGAACTGTAGCTGAAGATTGAAGCCTGATGATCCGTCCTGAAGACAATTCGGAAGTACCATTGGCTGATGTTTCTACTGAGTACACTAAGTATGCTCAGGACAGAACTTAGTCAGTGAAGAGTAAGTGTAACCTATCAGGCTGTGCTGAATGCATATAAGACCTGACTTGGGCCTTTGTTCGGTTTACCTGAATCATGTAAGTCCAAAGCAAAAAAGGTTACACATACTGGGCTGAATAACCTATCAGGTTGTGCTGAATGCACATAAGACCTGACTTGGGCATTGGTTCAGTGTACCTGAATCATGTAAGTCCAAAGCAAAAAGGTTATTTATGCTATGGGACAAGAGACAAAGAGAATGTCAGTAAGACTCCGATAAAGACAAACATTCAGGCTGAGTTATTAACAAGAGACTCAGAGTATTGAATGTACGAGGAAGGACAAGTGTCAGATCGTCAACTAGCCGTTTGTATGGAGAGCCAATGATCTTTCGACACGCATGTACTAAGTCTGCGAAGCAGTTAATGCTGCATTTAATGCGTCTCAGAGTTGCAGGCGGCGGGACAAAATTGCCAGATTAAGCATGGTGATTAGGTCAACAGTACATCTAGCCTGCAACCACCCTAAAATAGGAAAGATTTGGTTAGATCTCCTCCAACGGATCTATTTTGAATCTTGCCTATAAATATGGAGAGTCTTGCACCCATTCAAGGCTAACGGGAAATTTCCAAGAGAAAGCTCTCAAGAATCCAAGTACTCAAAGCATACTTTGAACAACACTCTACAATTAAATTTCCCTAGTGTTGTAGTAGGATTCGCTCTGTATTTGCTTAGATCGATAGCTCTAATATTTATCATTGTTTTGTATTGCTAGAGCTATCTCAGTTGGAAACCAAGAATACCGAACCACTCAGGGTGTGAGATTGGTTGGTTAGAAGGACTGGGACTTGTAAAACGCCCAGGGGTTAGTTCCTAAGAGAGGAAGTTGGCTATTCGTGTCCCTTGGCACGTAAAATTCAAGTACCTATCCTCAGGGTTTTGAGGATAGCTTCCTGTTAAATCAGGTCGTGGACATAGGAGTTGGTTATCTCCGAACCACGTTAAAAAGACCATTGCGTGTTGATTTACTATTCTGCTCAGGATCATAAACTGTCATCATATTAAACTGAAGCATACTTGCATTGTTTCTGAAAAACCATCAGGACTGACTTGTCATCCTGATCAGTAAATTGTGCACCAGCCTTAACCACTTTTCCACTAAGCAAACTGATAAAGTTTTCAGAACTAAAACGAGTAAACACTTAAGGGCTCACATTCCGCACTAATCTGAGCTTACTGAGATAGTAGCCCAACTGACTAGCTTCCGAGCGGTCAGTAGGATTGTTATCTCTTCTGAGCTTCTGAGAGCACAACTCTGACCTAGCCTATCTGGTTCAACACTGACCCGTCCCTGTTGCCCCTGAGGACCGTCAGTTTATGGAACACATCAGGATCTTCCTGACTAGGTTTTGAAAGAGCATTTTCAGGAGATTTCGGGAAAATCTGACATCAGTGTATCCCCCCCCATACACTGATTTATACTCGTTTCGGAACCAACACACTTAAACAGTATAAATATCACTTATACATCATCGTCATTATTATTTTTAAAATATATCACAAAAATATAAACCTAATTTCAACTTACATTTAAGTAGTACCAACATTAGTACTATAAGGTGCTACTGTACTATTGATAGTGGTACTAGTGTTCATTCTAATTGAATTACTAATCTTCATAGTATGAAACACTTAAACAATATAAATATCAAATATAAATTGAATTACAGAATTAGAATAATTATAAAATGATTTATTGATATTATAAATTGATATGTATCATGATACTATAAATTGATTTGTATCAAATTATTTATTACGAATTATTTATATTACAAAATAAAATAAAATTGACCAATTAATTTTAAATCAAGAAATTTAATCTATGAAATTAGATCGAATTTTTGAAATATTAATGAATTTAAAATTTGAAAATTTTGAATTTTTATAATTAAACCTTTCTATAATTAAATAAATAAACCTTTCTAAACCATGAATAGTAATTTTAATTTTTTACTAAACATTTGTAAAATTATTTATTACGAATTTTTCACAAAATATTTGTTACGAATTTTTTACTAAACATTTATCAAATTATTTATTACAAATTTTTTACTAAACATTTGTTACGAATTTTTTACTAAACATTTGTCAAATTATTTATTACGAATTTTTTACTAAACATTTGTTACGAATTTTTACATTTGTCACATTATTTATTACGAATTTTAATTTTTTTAATTAAATTATCACTAGACCATAAATAGTAATTTTCCAAAATCAATTTAATAAGATTTAAGTTTGAATTTAAATTAACAAATTGATTATGTTCTAGTTATTTGTGATATGAAAACATGCAAAGTGTGGGAGAGAGTGAATATTAATTAACTGTCGACATAATAATTAACTCCCACCTTAATTTCACTCATCCACAAATTCATTTATTAATTAAATTGTAAGTTTGAATTTAGAAGAGAGAAAATGGAAGGATAAAAATGATATTTAATTTGTACTCTTAATTTATTATTTTCAAAATTACCCATGTCTGAATGTTTGGATATTTAAGCACTATACGAAAATAAATGCATATTCACTCGTTCTATCAACTCGTGTAATATTCAGTTAGAAACTGAGAGTATGATACTAAAAACTCGTGTAACATTTATTAATTGTACAAGTTACTTATGGTATCAAATAACATGAATTTTTAATTGAGAGTAATGATGTGATTTAAAAGTACATAAGAAAAGAGTAATGTATGTAAAATAATTGCATCAGATATAATATTCATGAGATGTTTCAGATGTATAACTAGAGATAATAAAATAATTGTATTTCTTTTTTTAATACTCTTTCCGTTGCACCATAAGGTACACTCTATAAAAAAAAGTATAATAATTAAAGTTTTAAAAGATATAAAGTGAAATAATTTATTAAATACTCCCTCCGTATATAAAATTTAGTCTATCTTTTTCGCATGTGGTTTAATGCAATATGTCGGAAGGTATTATGGGCTATTGTGAAGTTCATTCACGAATTTAAAAATTATATATGAAAATACTATATGCATATTTTTCATATACAATTTTTAAATTCGTGAGCGGACCTTACAATACACCATAATATCCCAAACATATTGCATTAAACCACGTCCAAAAAAATAAATTAATTTTCATGAACGGGAGTATGTATTATATGTTTTTAACAAATAAAGAAGTATCGATAATATTGTAAATTAATTAAATATTAAGAGAATATGCTTCATAAAAATATATTTTTTGAATGATGTAAATAATTATAAAATGAATGAATTAAAAAAATACTAACAAATAATTTTAAAATTAATTAAATTACATGTGAGAGGTGACATAAATTGAGATCCAAATTCCGAGAGGTGGGAGTTACTCCCTCAGTCGATTTTTTTAAAACTAACTTTTTAATTTTTTTTATTTAAATTGTATTTTATTCCATTAATAATTTCACATAAAAATATATATTTATTATTTTATTTATTTATATATTGATAAATTTTCAAATAAAAAAAGTTATATATCATTTTTTAAGTATTATACATTTATTTTACTAAAAGAACAAAATCAAATTAAAAAGAAAAAAAAGAACTGTGAGAATATAATAAAATATAGGATGGAAACAAAATGCAAGTATATTGCAGAAAGTCCTGTCTGAATTTCCCAATACATTTTCTCTCTCTCTCTTCTCTCTCTAGTTAAGGTGATGGGACTTCAAAATGGAGGGGTGTTGTAAATATTGCAGTAAAGACTGGTCAAAGTTTGGGGTTGATGAAGATGAGGGAATATGGTTGGACTTGGGAGTTATATATTGATAAATTTTCAAATAAAAAAAGTTATATATCATTTTTTAAGTATTATACATTTATTTTACTAAAAGAACAAAATCAAATTAAAAAGAAAAAAAAGAACTGTGAGAATATAATAAAATATAGGATGGAAACAAAATGCAAGTATATTGCAGAAAGTCCTGTCTGAATTTCCCAATACATTTTCTCTCTCTCTCTTCTCTCTCTAGTTAAGGTGATGGGACTTGAAAATGGAGGGGTGTTGTAAATATTGCAGTAAAGACTGGTCAAAGTTTGGGGTTGATGAAGATGAGGGAATATGGTTGGACTTGGGAGTGGCATTATCAGTAGAAACAAATTGGGTTTGATGCGGTTAACAAAGCAGGGGGAGGGTTGGAACCACAACTTTTGGGCGCACTGTGCAACCGCAGTCTGTCTTGGGGACTGTAAAATCTTTGTCTCTTTCTCTCCCTTTCTTTAGTCAATTCACTGTCTCTCTCTCTCTAGAAGACACAAAAGGTCCAAAAAACTTGCCCAACACGAAGCCATACTTCAAATTCCATCTACTTTTGGGGCTAAATAAAATTGGAGAATTAAGGAGTTGTGGGATTAAATTAAAAAAACTTTTGTGACCTTGTAAAAGTCAATGGTTATGGGACCAAATCATTTTAACTCTATGCATTTCCTGTAGAGAAATATCCCTACATTTAATGGTGATCAAAGTCGTCATCCTTTCACTGATTCACAGCTGAAGACTTCTTCTCATCAGACTCTGCAATAACAAAAGACGAGAAGGAAGTTAAGATACAACCTTTATGTTGAATAAAAAGGAATTCTTTTCCCATCAACTGACAGAGCAAACCTTGAGAATCTTCTTTACCGATTGAGTGAGATGATGAATATGGGGGGTTATGATTTAGTTGTAAACTCATCATCCTTTGTCCTTGAAGTTCAATAACCTGCTGTAATTCAACTTCCCGTTCCAATTTCCGAAGCCTAAACTCTCGCGGGCTCAACAACATTCGAGGCCCTACAGAAAATTCATCAACTTTGGAAACTGGAAAATGATTGATCATTGAACCATTAGTTAGTTACACATACCAAAAGGTTGGCCAAAATGATCACTAGAATCGATCCCTGGAGAAGACGAGTGTTGTTTCCTACAATTAATTGGTTTGAGTTAAATCTAAAGACATGCAATAGGTAATTAATTGGGTTAAAAAAATATAGTGTAGTTACTTTTCTCTGATTTTTCCTTTCTCCTTGTATGGTTTAACAAGCACTCTTGAATCACACACGAAATGGGGGTTCCCTTTGCCCAAAATGAGCTTAACAGTCTCCGGGAAAACAAATGTAACAAATCCAAACATGCGCTTTTGCTGATATGGAATCCTAACATCTTGCACCGGCCCAAACACGCTTTTTAAATCAAACATACATTATCATTAATTAGTCGGTCAGTCAAATCCCATTTTAGCATCTTCAAAGATTACAAATAACTTTCTTACCTAAAGTAACTGGAAACATCATCTTCTTTGAATGTGCTGTCAGCTGGAAAAGTCAAGTAAATTTGCCTGGAGCTTGAGCTCCCACCATTGAATCCCAATTCATTTCTGTGAATTCAATTATAAAAATTTGGATGAAAAAGAAAGCACTATTGACAGAATTAAGAGCTTACTACCTTGGACTCTCACTCATCACCAAAGAGAATCTCTGTTGCTGAAGGGCTTTCAGTTTGAGGAGCTCATCAAAGCCCATGTCAATGGCGTTACCATCATCGTGCAAGAACTTGCAAGTGCCTCCATTCTTGCAGAAGCCCCTCGCGAAGTACATGCAGGGCCTCCAAAGTCCGTCATCAAGAAACGCAGCGTCGTTCACCGAACAGCTCCGCCGTTGAAAGGAAGGGGCGGCGTCCTCACCGAAAGGGAAAACCAGAGAGTCACTGTTTCCACTAGGGCTCATAATTGGATCCATGCCCGCCGAGTCATCAAGATAAGGCAACTCATCACCAAAATCATGAAGATGCAGACTTGGTGAGCCAGAAGCATACGAAATAGGGCGAGGTATACTTCTCTGGAAAAGGGGGCCGGGCGAGGAGGAGGAGCTACTGCTCAAATGGAAGCCATTGCTGGGTATGATTATCCTCGGTGAAGTCTGGGGAAAAGGATTGTCAGGTCTAATGAGGTAAGAGAAAGGGTTTGCGGGAGGGGTGTTCGACGAAATGCCCAAACCAATTTTCGCTTGGTTGATGTAGGAGAGCAACAGAGCATCAGGGCTAAAAGCCAGGCGTATCATCTCCTTCTCCCCTTGGTCTTGTATCAAAATATAGCCCATGATCTTTGTAGCGTTTTCAGGATCAAAATATTGGACCCTTGACATCACTATTCTTGTGGCCTCGGATGTATCCATGGTGAATTCCACTGAGATTTCTACTGGTACCAAAGACTCTGATTTACAGTTTCAGGAGAGAGAAGGGAGGAGAGAGAGAGGTTTAAGGAGTTCTTGGTACTAAGAGTAAAACCTTTGTAGAGAGAGAAATCAGAGTCATAATACGTTGGGTTGGGGGTTGTAAAGATTTGGGGAACTAGTAGGAAAGGCCAATATTGTTAAGGGTGCGTTTGTTAAAATTGTAAGAAATCAAATTTGATAAACATTAAATAGATTATTTTATGATATGAAATATATTGACATAGAATTTATTTTTATGAGTTTATAGTTATTAGCTTATGGAAAAGTGGTTTATGATATTTTTGGAGGAATTTAATAATTTTAATTGATTGATTATGTGGCTAATTTGGGCAAAGAACTCCTCCAAATAATAATCAAAAGTGTGTTTTACATATTGGTTCAAAAAAATCACTATATTTACAAATTGGTTCATAAAAATTTGCACAGAAGTGTTTTTTGTGTTTGCACAGAAGTGTTTTTTTTTTTCACATAAACTATTTTATAATTTGTGCGAATTTGTTGAACCAATATGTACTTTTCTCTAATCAAAATGATATAATAAGCTTATTATAATATGGAGAGAGAGAGAGAGAGAGAGAGTTTGTATTATGAGGTTATAGTCCTTCGAATGAGTACAATTCTCATATATATATACAGGAATTTTTACACTTTGGTTATGTAAATACCTTATTATTCAAGTTTAGTCAATCACTTTTTAAAAATACCAAAGTAGTCAAAAAGTAACACACATTGGTCAGTGGATCCTACACCTTTTGCTCCTCCCCACTTATACTGTTTAACCACCCACCAACACACCCACACCCAACACCCCCCTGCTCATTTCTGTGGAAATCCAGAATGGAATTCACGGCAAAATCCGGCGGACAAACCGTATTACCATGTAATCTCATTACCCTGATTTTGAATTTTCAAATTGTAGTTTGTATCATTTTTCTGATCCGATTCTTGCTGCCAATTTCAAGTGGGAAGATCTCTCCTCTCAACCAACGCCTGCGTTTAAGCGAAATGGATGTGTGTACGATTCTTGCTGCCAAATACAAGGGTCAATGCAAATTCATCTAAGTCCGATCATCCGATACATTCCATAGTATCCAGAATCAAGTTATTGGTAAGTGGGCTGAACTCCAGAAGTCTTCATTTTCGTTTTCATGTTCTGTCGGCGATTTTGAGAACGTTGCATTGGAGAGTGATGATGATCTAACAAATATTCGTACTATTTCCTCTAATTTATCACTAAAAGTAGTCACTGCCGATGTGTGTGAATTCGCCCCCACTCCCCCGAATGATCAGTTTGGTGCAATCCCATCCTGTACTTCAAATGATAATGAGGCTTCTGTTTTTTGTGCGCCATTTTCTTTCCCCAATTATGATGTATACCCGTTGGTTGACAAGAATTCTTATCTATCTGATAATTGGGGTGATCTTTTTAAAAGTGGTATTGAGGCAGTGTTTCAGGGTGGTAGTGATGATTTTAAGGTTTGTCTTAGAAAGTATGCAACCAAAATGGGTTTTAGGTTCAAGTTTTTGAGGAATAATTCTGAATACATACATGTTGCTTGTCGGGAGTCTCTCACTTTTGGGTGTGAATGGTTTATTCGAGCCAAATTAGCTCATGGTTGCGGAGCATTTATTATATATAAGGCAAATTTCACCCATAGATGTGTAGGAATGTGATATTCTGATAAGACAAAAAGGTTCTGCCCTAAAATTATAGGAAAACTTCTTATTGGTGATGTGAAAAGTAATCCCGATATGGGGGGAAAAGATGTGGCAGCTGTTTTTCGAAATTCTTATGGATATGAGATCCCATACCATAGAGCTTATAGGGCTGTTGAATCAGCTAAGGAACAGATATTTGGTAGCTATGATGATTCATATGGAGAATTACGCTCGTATACGGTAGCTCTGCAACGTACTAATCCGGGTAGTATTGTTGAACTTCAAGAAAACAACACTTCTCATCGTTTTGAACGTTTGTTCATTGCCTTGAATGCATGTGTTGAGGGTTTTAAGTTCTGCAGGCCATTGTTATTCATTGATGGCACCTTCCTTAGGGGTCGAGCAAAGGGCACACTACTTGTTGCAACTGCAAAAGATGGCAATGACAATAACATTCTGAAAAAAAATATATGTATAATTTTTTTGTCATGAGTCTGACTTTTTAATGTGATTTTGTGTTCTAGGTTTGTTTCCAGTGGCTTTTGCCCTTGTGTCTGCAGAAAACACATCCAACTGGGAGTGGTTTATAAGGAAAATTAAGGAAAATATCAGGCATGAGAGGGAAATTATATACATATCTGATAGGAATACCGGAATCCTTTCAGCACTAAATGTTGTCTTCAAGGAACCCAAGCATTTCTACTGTTTTTGGCACCTGCTAAACAATCTTAAGGGACGTTTTTCATCTGGTTGGACAAACACTCAACGAGAGGATCTAGGTGAACTTTTCAGGTTAGTTGCATATGCACCTGATGAGCGACTTTTCAACCAGAAGATGGAATTGTTTAAACATATAGGAGGTAAGATTGCGGAAGAATGGGTAGCCCAACTCCCCTATGAAAAGTGGGCAGTTGCATATTCACCTCACATAAAAAGGTATGGTGATATGACCTCAAATGCTGCAGAGTCGTTTAATGCTTGGATTGTTGAAGCAAGATCATTGCCCGTCACCAAGATGCTAGATTGGATTCGTCAGAATATTGCAGCTTGGTTTGTTAAAAGGAGGAAAGATGCAAATGAGTGGACTGCTGCACTTGTCCCAAGGAAACAAACTGATTGGGACCACATGTTTGACATTGGGAAAGCGTAGGTTGTGGCATTGTCACCAAGCGGAGGTTTTGAGGTACACAGCGATATTTCTTGTACGGTCGATTTGAGGAGCCATAAATGTTCATGTGGGCAGTGATATGTAACGGGGTTCCCCTGCGTTCATGCTGTGACCGTGATAACAAGAAACTGCCCTTCCATTTTCACATACGTGGATAAGTACTTTGTCTTGACATTGTACATTATGTGTTACAAGGAAGATGTAAACCCCATTCCAGATACTGTTAGTTTTGAATGTGAACCTCCAGCCGATCAACCCAAGTTGCTTCCCCCAACCCTTAAGCGGAAACCTGGTCGTCCCAAAAAACTAAGAAACCCCTCGTATCGAGAGTATCCCAAAAAGAAACCAAAACTCTGTGGTTTATGTGGCAAAATGGGAATACATGATCCAAGATACACCAAAGCACAAACGTCAAATCCAGGGGTCTACAATTGAAGAGGTACATTACTTGCAATCCATTCTATATTAAATCAACATATATAGGTCTCTGCGATAAATTCAATTTTTTTTTTGTAGTGGTTGGTAAGCTTTATTTTAGGGGGATATACTACAAAACCTCGAACAAAAGGTATGAATCATATCTTTGTGCACAACAAAGGGTTTGTATGTTTTTTGGGGTGACTTTATCTGTTTTCCACGTTGCCCATTTTTATATAATGTATTCCAGCTCTTTGCACTGTTTGGTAAACACTGTTGATGGTGTTTTTTATTTGAAAATTTGCTCTTTTATATTTTTGTAATTCCTCATAATGCTTGTAACAGTTTTATTTGTCAGCACATTAGTCAAATTTGCTGTCGCCAGAACTAAATATTGATTTAGATATATACTTTCAATCACTGAATATATAAGGACCCTAGAATGCCCCATTGTTTACATTACCAAGTTTATGTTAGGTGGGCTGTTACAATAGCTTACAGACAATGAAACTAACATAGCTAAGGAATGCCTCAGTTTTCCCTAATGCTGATACAAGTTTTCCCTAATGCTGATACAACAATGAAACTAAAATAGCTATTACAATAAATGTCACTATATTTCCAACCAACAATGTTGCCAATGTTATCTGATATGTGCTCTTGTTATTCCTTATTGGGGCTCTTGTATTGCAGTCTTGCTCTTCATTGATAGGACTTGAGATGTCTCCATGTGTAAATTGGGGAGGCTCACCTTCTATTGGACTGCACCAGTGCGAGAAACCATGTTGGCGGCAAAAGTAGAACAACTGTCCTGGATTTTTTGGCGATTGCGAAACTAGAATGGATGCCGGAGTGTTACAAGCACGGCAAAACGACCTGTTGTACCTCAAATATGCAGCAGTGATTGAATGGGAGCTTGACTGTGCCATCCCCTAGCTATGAACAAATGTGCAGAATTAGAGTATGAGCAATGGGAAGATTTTCTTTGTTGAATGCAACACCCCTTAACATTCTACTCTTTATATAGGGTTTTTCTTTGTTTTTTTTTCAACATTTCCTGGATTTTGTAAAAACAGTAACCTCTTGTTCTTATCTATTACGCTGCAAATTGTCCTATTTTCATCTCTTTTTCAACGGTTATGTACTCAGGTTGAGTTTTTCCAACGGTTATTATGTTCTTATCTATAAAGCTGCAAATTGTGAGCTGGGCCATTCTTTTTGCACTATTATGTATCCTGTTTTTTGATTAATTCTGAGCACATGCCAAAATATGTGAGCATTAGATTAAATATGTTTTTTTTTTTTGTTTTTTTTTTGGTGATGTGCAAAGCCCAACATCTGCAACACAAGAATGTGCAAGGACCAGAATGTCCAAAGCCCATCTTGTGCAATACTTTTTCTGCCCCCCTGTGCAAGCCTAGGTTGTGCAAGGCCTATATGTGCAAGCCCAAACCAGAATGTGCAAGGCCCATCTTGTGCAACCCTTTTTTTTTCCCTATGCAAGCCCAGTGTGTGCAAGTCCAATTTTTTTCCTGTGCAAGCCCAGTGTGTGCAAGACCAATTTTTTGGGAGGCCCATTTGTGCAAGTCCAATTTTTTCCCTGTGCAAGCCCAGTTGTGCAAGGCCCATATGTGCAAGCCCACTTGTTTTACACTGTGCAAGCCCACCAATGTGCAGCCTACTTTGCACAACCCGTATTTATTTTTGTGCAAGCCCAGTTCGCACACACTTATGTTTTTCCTTTTATTTTTTGGGCCCAGATTTGTAGAAGGCTAGACTTATAACCGATCCAAATATATATATGCAGATATATTCTTACCACCTTTGCGTAGCTTATAGAGATATGTAAAGAAGGAAAACAGAACACATCATGTAGATAACAAAAATAATCGATTCCCCAGAACACAACATGTATATCTTTGCCATTTACAGCACCCAGCATATGCATATCATTTTTACAGCCTTGAATTAATATCATTTTTAATTCACAAAATAAACATTTATACAATCATTTACCAATCTTCACAAAAAACACATCACCAGTACAGATTCAAAAAAAGATCACCCCAGCAGCAACAACCTTCATCAGCTACGGCAACCTCAAGCTTTCTACAACATACTCTTTCACCCACGTGCCCCTCCACATCTTCTCCAAATACGGCCCACGATAAGCACTCTTTCGCATATTAAAGATATAGAATGTCCCCAATGGAAAAAGCTGACATAGTAGTTCCTCATCATTACCATCAATCGACACTAATGGATTCAGAGTGTATTGAACATTAAACAATGAAAGTCCGGGGTCCAGAACAATTGTTCTTGCCCTCCAGGAGTCTGGTTTTAAAATGTCATCCAAGATCCACAATTTAAAAACATTCCCCTCATCAAACTCTCTACAGAACAAAACCATCCTAGAATCATCCAAGGCCCTAAGCATAAAGTCCTTGTTTACAATCAATTTTCGGGAAGCACAATTCTTTGATAAGTTCTGTTCTCCAGACTAAACAACACAATGAATTGGGCTTCATTGTTCATTACAATCCAATGTAAACTTCCAGAAACACAAACACCTGGAATTCCTAAGGGATCCTTAAATGGGAAATTAGGGACATGCACCCATTCATTTGAATTCGAGGAAATACAATCTAACATCACAATAAAAACTTTCGGTTCGGTACACTGTGATTCTAAGCACCATTAAATCCATAGTTCTTAAGTTACTACCCATCCCAAAGAACACAGATGCAATATCACATGAATTTGGAAACGGAATGTAACAAAATGGAATGTCAAGCATTTTACTGGTAGTGGGGTTGTGGATGTATAACTTGTCTGACCAAGAAGTAAACAGGGCAAGCCCTCTCCAGGAAGCCATCACCTCTCTTGGGGCCTCGTATTCAGTCCAGACTTTGTTGTTTTTCAAAGATTCTTCCTTTGTTGCCCTGTAATACAATGGAACATTCCCATACTCTGCCCCCTCTAAAAATCACCAATTTCAGTTGGGCTCTCATTTAGGCTTCATGAATATTGATGAAGCCTCTACTCGAAAAAATGTCCCGGAACCTCCTGCACTCACATTTCAACCCACCCAGGAGTTTGGCACGAAACATGGAGAATATGTACTCCACAACATCATCCGATAGTTCTTGAAGAATCCGTCGCGTAAACAAAAGATTTGCCATTATTTCTTCCTTGGAAATTTCATTTGAAAAGTTTCGTCGCCTAACTAAACGATTTGCCATTCTCTCTTCCCTCGAATTTTCCATGGTAAAGTTTGGTTTATCGGAATGTGTGCTATCTCTCTCTTTGTTCTTTGGAGAGTTGTTGAGTCCTCCTCTTTTTTTGTTATAAGAGAACCTGGAGTTGTAATATTCATGTTTTTTCATCCAAAGTGTCTTTTCAAGAACAATCAATCAGTTTTGTAATTAATGCAGAATTCGAAAAGCGAAGAAAATTATTGGTTGGTTTGATTAATCTTATTTTAGAACTAGAAACTGCAATAACAAAAAAAGGCGGGCAATGGGTATTTTTGTCTTTTCCCCCCTTTTTATTGCAGTATTTTTTATGATTTTTTAAATGTTCTTCTGCAAAAAGAATTCATTTTCAACATTTATTTACAAGGATTTAATTATTTTTGTTAAATCTTCTCTCAAATTAAAACAACCCAATATACAAACTTTTTTTTTGTTTTTTGTTTTTCTTTAAGTATTTTTTATAACTTAACTTAAAAAATGACAAAAAAATTTTCCTGAAGGTTTTTTTTTTCAGTAGTAAATGTGAATTAATTCTCGAATATATCAATAATCCCAAAAGGCCCAGCATGCATAGTGCCCATATTTTTTCTTCCTTTTTTGGTGAATAAGTGGGCCTTGCACATTGGAAAAATTGCACAGGGAAAAAATTGCACACGGCCCAATTTGCTTAGTTTTTTTTTTTGTTTTTCTTCAAGTATTTTTTATAACTTAACTTAAAAAAATGACAAAATATTTTTCCTGAAGGTTGTTTTTTTTTTTAGTAGTAAATGTGTATTAATTCTCGAATATATCAATAATCCCAAAAGGCACAGCATGCACAGGGCCCATATTAATATCTGGGCCTTGCACAGGAAAAAATAATGCAAACGGTCCAACACTGCACAAAGCCCATATTGAACCAAGTACCCCCATTTTTTGCACCCAAAAAATATATTAACATCTGAAAAGAGATAAAATTTTTGGTTCTTTTGTATGTGAAATATCCAGGCCTTGCACTTGAAATTACGTTGCACACAATGGGCCATTGCACAGAAAATTTTAGTTTTTTTTTGGTGAATAAGTGGGCCTTACACAGGGAAAAAAATTGCACAGGGGCCCAACAAAGCACACCGGCAAAAAAAAAAGGTTGCACGCAGGGGGGCCTTTGCACAGGGTGGGATTTGCACATGCACACCGGCCAGTTGCACACGGCCCAATTTGCACAGGCCCAACGAAAAACTGACCCCTTATTAGATTTATTACAAACCCAAAAATTTAGTTACTGAGTTGCACAGAGTCCAGCTGCACAGGCCGAAATGCACATGGTCCAGTTGCACAGGCCCAATTGCACTGGCCCAAATTGCATTGATATCAATGAATTGACATTCCAAAATCATACATACACAAAATTCCAAAATCAAACAAATCATACATATGCAAACCTTCCAAATCATACATTCTAAAATTAGTACCATTCATTACATATTCATTTTTGTCACACACCCCATGTAATGGATTGTTAACTGCACAAAAGAATCAGCTTCACAGCATATACAAAACACCATGCATAAAAGGCCAACTATCTAAAAAGCAAAAAGCATGGTAACAAACCATCTGCACAAAAAAACCAGTGTAGAATGTTTCTGATTTGAATGAACTAAATACACATACAAACTTAGCATTTGCATTACTTGGATCCACGAACCATTTCGCTATACGAGAATGAAAATTTCCAACTGATACCTCACTGTATTCCCCTTTACGAGGTGGCTTACCAGTCACAACCTTCTCAATGTGATAGCACACTATCACACCACAATCAACTGTGGAAGACGCTTGTTGAAGACAATCCTCGGACATAGGTTCAACCAATGTAGTTTTCAAGAAACTATGTGTAGGCCTGCGTTTATTGTATATCTCACGGAGCTTCGCATCAACATACCTCACCTGTTTATATTTGTCACGAAAAGTTATTAAAACATACAACATGAACATTTTTTTATATTTACAGATTGTTATTTGTCAAGTTTTTTTAACCACAAACAAAGATTGCTTCAAATAATGATCCACTACTCCACTCCCCCTAGGACTCATTGAGTTGTAGAATTTCCATTCGCCCTTCAGCACATTAAACTTCAGAAGAGTCCAATGATCACCCATACCTCTTACTCGCGAACTTCCAGCACCAGCCAATATGGGAAACAACAAAATGTCCATATTTATTGAGTCTTTCAATCGATGAACAATCAATGTTTGCAATGCACCAGGGTTGTTGACACCATAATCTTTAGTCAACCCCTAGTATAAAACAATGTTTCAAGTCAAAAAATATTAGCAACCTTTATATTAATTTTTAAAAAGAAAAGCCAATTATAAGAATTAATTTTAATATTCGTTTACCCAACAACTTGCTGTAAAAATCTGGACATATTTTGAAGATGGCACAGACACTCGATACACCTCTTGAACAAGACCTGACCATCCGTCTATAACCTTACATAAAACAAATACATAATTTATTGCACGATCCTGAAATGAAATCATGCATTTTTTCAATGTCTATAGTTTGAAAAACTTACTGCATCTTATAACCTATCATGATTAAGTATATCAATTATGGACTGTAGAGTTACGACAGCCAGGGGTTGCTCACCATCCCAAATCAAATGCCTTGAAGAAAAAGTTGAAGATAATTATTTTTTATACCAATACATATGTAGATATTATAGTAGGCACAATAAAAAAATAGTTACGTACCCAGGACCACGAGTGCGTAGTATATGCTCTAAATAATCCACCTCCTCTTTAGCCATTTTCTTCACAGCAATACAAGATACATCCAACCTATTCAAGCCCTTGTTCTGCACACTTGCTTTTGTTCACAGATCATCACAATCATCTTCTTCAATGCACACCACCACTTCATTTATCTTTGTCAGTTCAGGAGTTGGAAGTTGTGGTGACACCTGTACCACCTTCCTATCATCATCTTCAGTGCGTCCTTTGACCCTCTTAATCATGCTGCTTGGATCTGGATTTGTGGTTGATTCCTTGTTATCCTTTTCACACGGGGTTATCGTTGATTCTGTGTTTTCTTCAAATTTCTGTACAGCATCAGCCTCTAAATTAACAACCTCCACCACACCTTTTTCTATATTTCTGCTAGTAGCTCTGTTAATCTGCAAATTCGTCTGACAGCTACCCTTTGTGTTTGCTTATTTCGAGTCCACAAGGTCTTCTTTCTGTTTTCCTCCACTAGACACATTCTCTACGGGTTGCTGGTTCTTCACTTCTCCATGTTTTCCCTGATGTTCCACTTGATCTCGTGCATTCTTGTCCCTCCACTCCACAAGTTCTTCCTTCAGTTTTTCTCCACTAGACACATACTCTACGAGCTGCAGGTTCTTCATTTCTCCATGTCTTTTCTGTTGTTCCAGTTGCTCTAGTGCATTCCTGTCACTCTCAATGCATTGCACACTTTTAGCAATCAATTTCTTCATGTACTCATTCATCTTCTTCAAGTCTTCATTATCTCTTTCTAGGCGATGTATCTTCTCAACTGCATCAAGTAGGTCCAGGTTCCGCTGGTCAGAATATATCTCTGTTGCACTTGGAACTGAGAGCTCCTCAATCTTGAGTTTTAATTCTTCATTCTCCATTTTCAATTCATGTACCTCATCCTGCTTCATCTTCATATTTTTGTGAAATTGATCTTCTGCATTGCTGAGTTGGAGCTTTATTTTGATTACTGCAGCTTTAAGTTTCTCATATGCTTCATCCTTCACCTTCATTAGCAAATTCAATTCCACTATTTTCTCCTCTTTCATTTGTATTTCCCTTTCATAATTTCCCTTAGCAGCAGAAGCATCACACATTTTAATTTGCAAATCAGATGAGAGATTGACATGAAAATTGTACAAGTTAGCTGTTCCAGCTTCTATGCCAGTCTCGTTCTCAACCTTATCCTCACACTCTAAGACAACTCCATCTCTGCCCATAGTACGTCCGCTGTTATCATTGTTCGAATAATGACATGCAATATTCCTTATAATTTTGGTTGTCTCCTCTGAAATTTATCACAGACCAAGGCAAAAAATTGGAGAATTATCGTCACATGTTGTCATCAACGTCTGTTCATTTAGAGCCATCCCTGAACCTCCATCTGCAAATTTATAAATCTAAATTAATAACATATTTACAAAAAAACATTTTCCTTTCCCAAAAAATTGCAACCATCTTACCCAAACAACCTTTGGCCCCCTCTATGCTCCCAGCATCTGCAGGTAATATTGGCCCGAACTTTGTAGGTACTGAACTGTTGATTGTCATCCCATCTCCTCGTACTTCTTTACAACCTGATGTCCCAGCGTCAAATCTCTTATCTTCATCTCCATTTGTAAATGTATTTGACTCATGTCTACTTCTTGTTGGAGTGCCAAAGCTCTTTTCAGAATTTTGATGCTTTTCAGCCTCCTCTATCTGCAGTTGTGTTTTTTGGTGGCATTCTGACTGCGGGCTACACTGTTGCTTCTCATCTCCACTGGGATCCAAATCTGAACAATAGGCTTTAAACTTGTTGTAGATATCACCATCTAACTCTGATTGTCGGAATAGGTCTATCAAACGCATACGTTCATCCTCTATGGAAGTGGACTTTAACACTTTCTTGTTTACCTGCAATAGAATCCACAAGAAGTTATTGATTTATAATCTACAAATATTATATTAGACAAGATTTTTGTTAATGAACTTATAAAATCCAGCTCTCCAAGCCTAATCGACGAGAATGCAGAATGGAATTTACCCATGTCCCACTTCATAAAATGAGGAAAGCAGTCTCCTCTTGGTTTCAAAATATTTGCATGTTCACAAAGCCAATACTGCATTTACAAATAACATAAAATTATAAATTAACGTAAGACAAAACTTATTAATAAATATATAAACCCATGCAAGGACTTACCATAAGTATTAGAGCACAACCTCCAGACTTCATCGTCAGACTTGATAGCAGCTGTGATCAAAGCATATCAACCACGAATCCAGCCCATTCATAGCTGTAAATTTGAAAAAATCTTCCAAGTAGTCTGTGATGGAGCAGGAGATTTCTCCATTTTGATTTGGCGAAAGAATTGGAGCCATAAAGTAGAGGTGCACCAACCGAGTAGTGTCTAGAACACTATGCCAGTCATTTCTCTCTACTGTCTTTTTAATTCTGTCCAGTATATGGGGTTTATACAACAAAAACTACACATTCCTATTTGTAATCAGGTCCCTAAAGCAGCGTTTAACCCAATCTGGATTCTTATGACCCTCACTTCTCGAAGTGATGTTTCTAGTTCCACAACTAATCCCAAATATAAGCTTCGCATCCATTGCAGTTATAGACAAGTAATTTCCACCTATGACAAAATCACCAGTTTCCTTGTCAAAGCACCTAACAATTTTCCTAATGTCATCCTCGTACTTAAAACAACTTTTCATCAGCTCCTCATGCTTCCTAACATACACAGCTTCGAACAAAAACCAAAACGGTGTCATCTTTATTGCCTTTATGTGATTATCCCCAAATCTCACAGTGTTAATCTCCTTGATAGCAGTTCTTAGGTTTGAACGATAATAAGTTTCACTTTTAGTAACCTCCAGATCACCTAGTAATATAATTCCAGTTACATAAGCACTAAAGTTAAATATTCAGCAAAATAAAAAATATATTTTTCATAATATTCAAGTAGTGTTACCAAAAGGATTGTTTGGCCTAAGAATTAGACACTTCCCTGGGCTGCCTTTATACGTCCTTTCATCACGTAAATCCCCATGATTATCATTTTTCTTCATCCCTTTATTGGCACGATACTCTTCTAGTGAAGAAAGTTCAAGACAACCATTAACATGTAACCTCATAACAGTGACATTTAACATGTAACCTCTAATGAAGAAAGATTTTTTTTTGTGCAGAATAATATGATTACCTTCTCCAACCCTTTTCCTTTTCCTTTTCCTGTCCCTAACCCGCTCTTTTCCCTTCACTGGCACACCCCGATAAGTTGTTTCACAGTCCAAATCTAAAACAAATTTGAAAATGGTCAAAAAAATTTATATTTTAACATATTGAAACTTACACAAAGTTTTTGAAGCTGAAAAAAATTGCAGGTATCTAAGAACCTTCATCTCTCCTTCTATTTCGATCTATATCAATGCATCTTGAACGAACAGTAGCAGGACTAAGATGATAGTCTGAATCAAATTGAACTCTTCTGCGAGGATGGTCCTTTTCACGTACTGACAAATTTCGTCATTGATTTTCACTTTAGATTGTTTTAACATAATTTAATTATAAATGCGTAATGATGAATATATTTGACATACCTCCTTTCTTTGGTGAAAGTTCGCTCATTTTGATAGGAGTTCTTGTATTATATATTTTCCTGTGCATATTCGCACTCACCTCTTCCACTAAATTGTCAATATATATTAAGGTCACTAACTAATCTAAAAAAATATAAATATTAATAAATATGATGGATTGCATTAGGAGGATAACAAACTATTTTTTTTATTAAATGTTTAGTTAACATCAGTTCCCCTGCTTGCAGAATATGGCTTCCTATGTGATCTATGACTTTCAGATCCTATGTTTCGAAAAACTTACATTAACAACAACAAATCTATAGCAAGGTAGGATATCTTAGTACAAATTATTATATACGACATTTATCACCTTTATGTTTGTCATCATCTTGTTCGTGCCTTCTACTGGACTTTGGGTTAGGAGTTTTCTCTGAAAAGATGTACCTTGCTATAAAATAATCTTTTTTTTTTGGGTAAATAACAAAATAAAAGCAATTTGAAAAACGCACCTTTGTTCTTCAGAATTGAATCCTGAACACTCTTATCTCTCCCAGGCGGATGATGCTTAGTATGTGAACCAGGACTATCATATTCTAAAACATCAACAACAGAATGATCATCGAAAAATGTATTCTCATATTAGACTTTGCATCTTCCAAATCTTTTGCATATAAACAAAATGTAAAAGGTTGAAATATGATAAATAGACTAAACTGTTTGCATGTTTGTCGCCTTCTTCATCGCGAAGTTTACATTTCATTCTTCTAGCATATCTTTCATTCCTTGACATTGTTAATACTACCTAACATGAAATAAAAAGCTAATCAAGAACTATATCAGTATATATAACATAATGAATTCAATGTCATGTATATTTGGTGTATTACCTCTCTTGCCCGAAGGAGAGAACACTCTTCACTGTAGTTGAAGAAGAGAACTCTCCCAAAATCGGGTGGGAGTCTACAACAAAGGAATTTTGGAACTTTTGATACTGAAAAGGGCGGATTTTGAAATGGGGAATGTTTTTTTAAATTCAAATCAAATGAAATTGGAATTTCAGATAACATTTCTTATACACCAATGTGCAGCGCAGACCTTGAAGTTTAATCAATTGTCTCCCGGGAAATATCCATTGAACTCTTGCTCCGTGAAGATTTTGGTGGCGTTACACCGATTACCGAGCGAAACCAGGGGTGGGTAGCTGATGGATTGGTGGAGGGTGGAATTGGAATCACAGGGGAGGGTGGGGTTGTTTAATATGTGGGCCAAATTGACCATTTTTCAATTTTTAAAAAGTAGCTGACTATTCTGTATATAATAGTGTTGTAACTGACCATTTTGTCACTCACCCATATATATACTCCCTCCGTCCATGAATCTTTTTCCTATTTCTTTGTGGACACGAGATTTAATAAAAAGTAGTATTATATTAAAATGATAGATAAAGTAAGGGAAAAGTAAGAGTATTGTAGGACCCAAAATTTTATTGTGAATGTAGGTTGTTTCCAAATAAGGAAATGAGAAAAAATTTTGTGGACAAACAAAAGAGGAAAGTGGGAAATAATTTGGTGGACAAAGGGAGTATATATATGTTTGTATTTGATGAGGTGACATGCTTTAAGCTTAACTAGCTTAATTAAGTGACAAATGTCCTTACACTTGTCACTTTTCCACCTTTTTATACACTAATTACAAGATATTTGTCTAATCTGCCCTTACGAAGGATCCTACTCGCTGCTTCTCCCTACTGGAGGTAGGGCGAGATATTTGTCCTTACATCATTTGGGCTTTGTTGCCTTGCCAAGTGGTGAGCGTGTAGCTTTGGCGATGTCTATCTCTTCCTTACTCGCTACTAGCTCGCCTCCAGCTTGCCTTTGGCTGCCCATCTGGGTGATCAATGTCCCTCTAAGGTGACCCTCTGTGGGATTGAGAGCTCACCACTAGGGTGGTATCCTCTCTTTATGGGTGGACCCCAAGTGATGTGGGCGAGCTAAGTGGCGAGATTCTGGGCGAGCAGGTTGAGCATGTCATTGGCAAGTTAGATGACGTGGGCTGGTGACTCGAGCGAGCTGGACCCGCTGGGCGAGCAGCTTTGCCTTGATCTTTTTAAATTGTTCTTTTTAATCCTGTTTGCTTTAGGTTGTCTATCAACATTTGCCCCACAGCTCACTTATATATGGTCCTGCAAATATATAGGTGGGTTGTTTAGTGTATATTACGCCTTCATAGAGAATAAATTTCTTACGGATAATTGATCCCTTGGGCGAGTTGGTGAGCTGTCTTTTTGTGAGTCAAAGGCCTTCTGGGCGAGCTAGCGAGCTACAGCCTTACTAGGGGCTAGCTCGAGGTACGGGTAAACTCCAGCCTAAGACGAACTGAGCTCCTCTCTGGCAAACTGGACTTGCCCGATAGCGGTTGAGTACGTAGCTCAAGAAACGAGGCATCAATTACTTTTTATCACGTAAACCAACACCTTAAAATGCGCACCCATTATTACAATACTTTCAAATTTTTGCAACTTGATCCCTAGAATTTTTGGAAACCCGTAAATTGCCTTCTTTTTCCTATAAAAAGAGGAGAAGGATTTCCATTTTATTTTTCCCAAATTCCCGATTTGCAGAACACTTCTTTGAGTTTTTTAGCGTTCTCGATCACTATCTCTGTCGAATTTTCAGAGTTTGTATTAAGGTAGTTCATCCCAATCACTTTTTTTTCTCCTTCTTTGTCATTTGTTCTTTATTAGTTTTAAGGGAAAAACTACTGAGCCACATTTCCCATAGTTCTTTCATTATTTTCCGGTGACTCTTTGAATTCCCGATCGCCGAAATTTTGATTTGTGCCAGAAAATATCAACACCTCTATAAGCTCACTTTTTCCTAATGTTTTGCCAAACCATCATGTCTTCATCTTCTTCGTCTTCAAGTCGGACCATTTCAAATAGAAATCCGGGTAAGAGACTCATGGTAGAAGAGGATCCCATTCCTTAGCTTACCCCCATCATGATAGAGTCAGACCCAGATGCCGCGTTTGTTGTTCACTCCATGGAGGGCAAGCAGGCTTCATACCCCGACGAGCTAGGTGGCTAGTTGGGTGACGAGCAGGAGATTGTGGGCGAACATTAGGTGACCCACTCGGGTGAGCTAGCGGGCGAGAGAAGTTGTGGGATCTACTGCTCGCTTGGGGGAGGAGAGCAACACTTCCTCCATCATCGAGTCCAGTGACAACGAAATTACCGAAGTGTACTTGGAGTCCATTAACTTCCCAATGCTGACCATTCCTGAGCAAACATTCCCACTGCTATGAAACATGATCTCGACTGGGATGAGTATGTGGAACGATACGTAGACAGCTTTCCAACTCCCCCGCAGGTTCAAACAAATATGGTAGGTGCTACTACCTTCCAGGCGAACAAGATCGAGAGCATCATCCCGCACGACCTCCTTGAATTCTTCTAGTGGGATTATATGATTCCCTTGGACATCCACATGTATGCCCCCGGACCTTGTGATTGAGCTGATTGTCCTCCTCCCAGACTGATGACCCTCAACATGGATACTGTTGGTCCCAAAGGTAGGGTTTAGGGAAGAATACCTTTGAATAAGTCTAGAAGGGGGGGTTGAATAGACTTGTAAGGATTCAAAACCTTTTTAAAAATATTTGGATTATTCAGAAAACCAGCAGACTACTTGTGGTAGTCTGAATTTGAAAGTAGTGCGCTGTGAATAGTGCGGAAATGTTTTTAATGAAAATCAGTTTTTAGGTGATGTGCACAAATTAGGAGCAGAAAGAAATACGACGAGACACAAGGGATTTATAGTGGTTCGGACCAACTGTCCTACATCCACTCTCCTCAATCCAACTTGGACTTGAGGGGCTCTCCACTAACTCACTTACTTACACACTTACACAGTTCGAGAGTACTACTCTCTTACAAATTGTCAATGCTACAATCGCAATTGACTTCTCACAGCTTCTACAAAGCTTTTACAAATAATAAGTATGAATGGGGTTTTTTAGTGCAAGTGATAATTCTGACAGAGTTTCGGCTAGCTTAATATGCGTGTAAATCCGATACTGAAATTATCACTGTTACTCTAATTTATAGGGTCAAATAACTAGCCGTTGTAATGGACTAGAAATTTGAGATCCTATAATCTCGTATTCAATCAATCATTGTGATTGATTGAATTTCCATCTTGATTCCCGTCAATCTTCGTGATTTTCAATCAATCAAGTTTGTCCCCTTGATTGATTGATCTTCTATTCTGGGAATCTTCCTTCTATGTCGCAAGTCAACCTTTAAAAATGATTCTGAAGAATCTGGGCATAGCACAAGACCTCAACTTATCTGTCTCCTCAGCTGGTGTACCAATCTGCTGATACTTAGACCTCAGCTAATGTGCAAGTCTGCTAGTGTGCACCTCAACTGGTCTTCTTGACTTCGTCTGAATGTGTCTTTATCTATGGTATTTGTCTTGTCTGCTACGTGCTCTCAGCTGATCAGCTGATCTTCTGATTTCAGCTGATCTGTCTATTCTGATATCAACTGATCTAACTCTTCTGATATCAGTTGATGTTAACTTCTCTGATCATCTGCTCTTGAAACTCCAGTGTCAGCTGCTTAAATCTTCTGTCTTCTAAAATCGGCTAAGTCCTCAAGGTCTCAGCTGGTCTTCTTCTCTATGATAGCTTCGGATCTTCTAGGCAGCAAGGTAGATTCCCCCTCACTCGAACCTATCTAATCCTAACTACTCATCAGCTCACTAACAAGTTCAGCTGGTCCTATTACAAACTGATTGGTTTATTATATCATCAAAACATCTAACACAGATATCCTAACAAGTTCCCCCTTTTTGATGATATCAAAACCAACTCAGCTGATCTCAACAGATAAGCATATTCGATCACAATTAAGATCATCATAGGACAGAAAAGAAGATCTTTAAGTAAAAAAAAAATGCAGCTAACAACAAGAAGTTGTCTGGAATCATAAAGCTTCATTAAATCAAAAGAGAAAGTACAATCAGAAAGAAAGCACCTAAACCTCAGCTAACTCAGCTGGACTATTACATGAGGAGAGGTCTTCTGCTGTTGAGAAGAACTTGCAACCAGTCTAGGAATCTCTTCTCTATCTCCTTCAAAGCTGGCAGAGAGTTGTCAGAAAGTTGAGAAAAGAGTTGAGTAATTTGCAACCAATGCTTCCTGATTTCCACCCAATCTATCTTCCCACTCTCATCAGTTCGGGTTGGAAGATACTCCATCTCAGGCAACTCTAGCTGAACTTCCACCTTAAGCATTTCATCTGTAATAGTTCTGAAGAATTTTGGGAAAGTCTCCTTCAACCAGTCTCTGAACTCAGCATTCTTCTCTCTTTCTCCTCGGGTATCTTCTCCTCTGAGAACGTAGAAGTGGATCATAGTCTTAGCCTTAATAGTTTTCCAGAGATCCACCAGCTCACCAGATAATTGATTGTAAAACATATAAATTGGTCCGTCAACCAAAGGCTCATTTGGATCTCGAATGAATTTTCCACTTCTAGTCCTGCTGCCTTGAGAGACTGCCTTCCCTTGCTTCTTCAGCTTCCTCTGGTATCGCCTCTCAAGCTCATCATTCATCTCTCTTTCCTGCCTCTTCCTCCTCTCTTCTGGAGTTTCTTTTTCAGCTAGCTGCAACTCCTTAGCCAGCTTCTCATCTAATTCAACATTCATAATCCTTTTCTTCTGCTCTCTCTCCTCAGCAACCACTTCTTGCCTCTGCAGGGCCTCAGCTATCTTTTGATCTCTCAGCTCCTGAGTCTTCTGAGCTGCAATCTTTCTGGTGTTGATATAATCTTCCAACATTTTCTATTCTAGCAGATAAAACACCATGATTGTCTATCAGTAGAGCTCTCAGAGAGGCCATCTCAAATTACAGAGCAGCAATAGCAGCTGAGTTCTTCTCTTCCCCCTTTTTGATATCATCAGTCATCGAAGTAGAGGGTAGAGAAGTAGGAAGATTATCCACAATGGCTTTCAGGTCCTCCTGACCGTTTTTGCATTCAGCAATTTGCCCTTCCAACCTTTCAGAGACCAGTCTGAATCTCTCAGATTCAGCAGCGAGGGTAGCAGAAGCATCATCAGTAAAAGCCCTTGCTGTTGACTTGAAATTCTGTAGAGTGTTGAAGAACTCTATCCTGGTGGCATATAAGCTGTCCTCCATAGCTTCTTTCAGCTTATTTCGATTATCCAGCAGCACTTGATGAACTTGTTTTTCAATCAGAGAGGGGGCAGCAGACTTGGCAGCCAAAAGAGTGGCTTTGACCTCCCTGATGTGATCATCGAAATAATCTTTAAGTTGACCCAAAACAGTAGGGGTTACCTGATCAGCTGGAGTGATCTCAAAGTTTGCTGCTGGAGGAATGAAGTCAGACTCAGTAATTTCTGGACAATCCAGTGCAACCCCATCTTTAAGCAATAACTCACGGGCAACCTTCCTCAACCCTTCAGGGGATGTCAGCTAGGATGGTGCCTTAACCTCCAAGGCATCCATTAAGATTTCCTCCCATTCAGTAAAAGCAGCTTCTCCCATCTCCTTTAACAAGGCTAGAAAGAAGGTAACTGACCCTTCTCTTGCTTGTGCCCAGGCAAGACCATCAGCAAGTATGTCTTGATAAGCAGGGTAAGGGTTAAGTTCTGGGATGTAAAGGGATATGTGGGCTAGGGCAGTTATGATCATCCCTCGTTCAAGAGGCCCTTTTGAACGATGGTGAGATAGGCGAGCTTGTTTGACCATTTCTGTGGGGGAGTTGGGGTTTTCAAGAATAATGGGTGCAGGGTGAGAGGGTTGGGAATAGCTGAAGGCTCACCAGGGGTAGCTATCTCCTCTGGTTCATTGCCAATTGGAATTTGTGAGGGTGAAGGATCGGCTGGGGTTGTGGAGTGTTGGGAAGGATCAGAAAAGGGAGTTGATTGAGCTGACCTGATGGGTGAGGCAGCTAATGGTGTATCTGCTGATGGAGCAACTTCAGAGGAATATAGAACCTCTGTCTCAGCAACTGAAGGCTCAGCTGATTCCCCTTCTTCTGACTCTTCTTCCCTTCCATCAGAGCCAGATGCAGAATCCTCATCTGAACCAGCTCTCTCAGCTGATTCCTCATAAGCTTCCTCCTCTTCTGCATCAGAAGGTTCATCGACCAGCAGAGTAGCCTTCTCTGCTGAAGCTTTCTTCTCCTTCAAACTGCTCAGAGGGGCAGAATCATCATCATCATCAGAATCAAAGGAGAGCTTCCTTTGAATAGGAGTAGTTTTTGTCTTTGATTTCTTCTTTTTCCCTCCTCCAGCAGGCTTTGAAGCCTTCCTCTTCTGCTTCTTTCCAGCAGAAAGACCAGGGGCAACAGCTACTGGATCAACTCTGGAATCTGAGTCAGCTGGCCCAATGAAGGAGTTGGCTGCGGAGAATGGGGCGAGTAGGGTCCTTATTGAGGAAAACCCTAAGACCAAGGAGGAGTTGAGATCATGTGCGAACAGGATTGTTGACCTCCAGATTAGCATGGGAGTCTCTAGCTTGCCTTCTACCCTGGAGAAGGTAAAAGTTGCTGCTGCCAACTTCGACTTATTATGCTGCTACACTAAGACCCTCCGAGCCTATCGCTATGCGGTGGATCATAATGAGGATGTTTGGGAGACCCTTAAAAGGAACTTCCTGGAATTCGTCAAGTCCCGTCCTCCTATCATGGGTACTTCGTAGACATGGGGGAATCTCACTGCCTTGGGGGTGGATCTAAGTGACTTGAACTAATATTTTGCAAATTAACAAAATCCAAACTCGCAAGAGGAAGGGATCATGTAGTATAAGTAAGTTTCGGGACAAGTAGTATTGAACCCACAAGAGGTAAAACTAGGATTAAATAATTTGTTTATTGTTTGAAATTAAAGAAAAATAAAATCCTAACTATAAATTGAAAATTCAATGGGGTTGGTTTTCCTAAACTCTAAAATGAGATAAAATAAATAAAATAAACACAACCTTAAACTATGTAAGTGCAAAGGTGAGAATATATACTTCGAATACGATTCACTAGACATCCCCTTATTCGTAGGTAGTTCAACAAACACGCTATGTATTTTAATTCACTTATATATATAGAGCCTCCACTACTATATGCAATTATTTTCTAGAGAAAATAAATACGTTGTTGCCTATCATCTCCCCATCAGGTTGAGTCCCACCAGAGTCTTCATTTTAATCCTCAAGACAAATTAAATTTCCTAGGGTGGTGAATGAATTATTTCGTTCCAACATGTGTACTAATTCTAACTAATTCGTCTCTCACTATCATTGACAATAGTGTTGAAGGTCAGATAATCTAAGAACCTAAACTCTGTGTCGGACTGATGGATCCTGCCGGTGAAGGCGATCCGTCCCCAAGATCATTGTTGGATTACCAAACACATACAAAAACAGATAAACAAAAGAAAATGAAAATAGAGTCGTTACCCTTGTTGACCGAGATGTAGATTCCACTAGTGATCTTCTAATCTGTCACCCAACCTCGTTTGAGCACCGGGTGGACGGCAAACTGTCGAACATGGAGATAATCCTACCTCCCAATTTCATCACTCCAGAGAACCCTAAACTTTGGCTGCTGCGTGAACAAAGTGTGACTTAGGGTTTCTGGCCGAAATTGAGGCCTATTTATATTAGGGCTCCTTTGGTTAAATGGGCCAGACTAGGGATCAATAGAAGGTATAGGGTTTGAGCTTCTTACGAATCTAAATATACTTATGTTCAGCCCAGAACATTATTTAGTTTGAAACATTAATTCATTCCACTAGAAAATTAATGTTGTACTCCTGTCCTATCCCGAACAGAATTTGGGCTTCTATTAGACTCTATAATTCCCCGTGTTAAAGATATCGCATGTCCATGAATTATTAAAGCTTCTCACTGCTCTAAGTAATTAATATCTATTTTCCTTGAGTAGTACCAACTTAACCTCGTTGTCGTATGGATTAAATCCACCTGCAGGGTTTAATACGATAATCCTTTATAAGTTTCCTCAAGGGGACATCATCAACCTGGATCCCCAGGACACGGTGCCCCAATGCTGATAAATAGACATCATGCAAGCGATGTCACTACCCAAAGTACGTAGTGTAAAGAATCTAACAAGATTCTCACCCATGGTAGATCAAAGTAGTGCACAAGCCCCCCACACATCTAAATATCGCACTTAGGGTTTGGACTTATAAGAGTCACCAAGACCTTTAGTTCTTCATTAATGAGAATGCAATAATGTGAAAAACTCTTTATTTCAGATAATAAGGAAATTAAATATAAACCATAAAAGCCCAACAAAAGTTTAATTTACAGTATACACTAATAATCTCCCACTTATACAAAAGCTAAACTTTTAGTTATACTGATGAAGTCATATCAATTCTCCCACTTATACTTAAAGTCTAGCTAGAATAGAACACATCGTAAACCAAGACCTTCCACATGTTGCTCAAAAACATTCATCCCGAGAGTCTTTGTGAAAGGATCAGCCAGGTTGTTCAACGACGCAATCTTAGCCACAGCCACGTCTCCTCTATTTACGATGTCTCATATAATATGGTACTTCCGCTCTATGTGTTTACTTGCTTTGTGGGCTCTAGGTTCTTTCGAGTTTGCTACTGCACCCGCGTTATCACAATAAATAGTGATACACTTTGGCATACTCTTAGGCACCCTTAAGTCCAGCAGGAAATTACGTAGTCAAACAGCCTCTGAGGCAGCTACGTACTCAGCTTCCATAGTGGAGTCCGCGATGCATTTCTGCTTCATACTTCTCCAAGATATGGCTCCGCCTTCCAACACAAACACATAACCCGAGGTAGACTTCCGTTCATCTCGATCAGCTTGGAAATCTGAATCGGTGTAACCCAAAGGAATCATACTATCTGACAGGTATACCAGCATATAATCTTGAGTCCTTTTTAAGTACTTGAGAATATGCTTGACAGCAGTCCAATGTCCTTGACCAGGGTTAGACTGATATCTAGCTACCATGCCAACTGCATAGCAAATATCAGGCCTCGTACACAGCATCGCATACATAAGGCTTCCTACAGCCGAAGCATAAGGTGTAACACCCCGCATAGGCAGCAGCTTTTAGTCATTTATTTATTTTTGTTTTAGGCGTGAGTTTTGAGTGTGAGCAAGGTTTAGTCCTTTAAGTTGCTAAGCTTTAGTATTTCTTAATTAATTGCTTAGTATTAGTTGTCCCAATTAGTATTGTTTGGACCACTAAGTAGTGTTAAGTTTCAAATTTTATTAAGAGTTGAGGAGAATAATATTATTGTTGAGGTTATAGTATTAGTCCTTTAAGAATAGTATTTCCTTAAGTATTAATTCATTAAGGACATGTTAGTAATTGAGGAATTTAAATTTAGGGATTTGACTTTATGAGAATTTGACCAAGAATAGGATTAAATAATACTTGGGATAGTATTAATAATATTATCGAAAATAAGGAGTCTTAGACCTTAAGGAATTTTCGAAAATTAGGAGGTATTAAAACAAGGATTTCTAGTATCTTTATTTATGGAAATAAGTCATATTCTTATGCAAGAGAATAGTACATGCTTGAAGGTTAAGTATCATAAGAATAAAGAGTTAGTAAGGATCTTTTAAATAAGGAAATAAGTTGCCAAGTATGGAAATAGAGATACAACAAGATATTGGGCCAAATTTCTTGCCTTCTTCCTCCAAATTCGGCCAGCCCCTTTTGTGTAGCCCTACACACTTATTCCAACTCTATAAATAAGTATTGATCAAGTCCCAAAACCCTTAGACACCCAAAGAAAATTGGCAGCCACCTAGCACCAAATTTCGGCCACTTTATGAAGTTATAGGACCAGTTTTTCCAGCAGCTTGTGAGGTTAGGAAGGGAGCAAGTTTCGGCAGCCTTAAGTAAAGAAAGAAGTAGGATTCGAGCACAAGAAATAGTCAAGCCAACGTACAACACTTCTCTTCTTTTCAAGCAATTCAAAGGTGGGGGTTTAAAGGGTGAAAAGTGGTAACACTAGTTCGATTTTTAAATACTATGTTTGATGTGTTTATGTGTTTATGTGCTAAAGAGGGATGCCCTTATGTGGTGTCAAAGACGAGTACTCTTAAGTAGTACTAAAGAGGGATGCCCTTATGTGGTGTCAAAGAGGGACACTCTTATGTAGTATCAAAGAGGGATATCCTTATGTGGTATCAAAGAGGGATACTCTTATGTAGTATCAAAGAGGGACACGCTTAAGTCGTGTCAAAGGTTAAGAATGATTGGTATGTTTTCATGTTTACATGTCCATTATATTTAGACTTCGAACTAAACTATTCCCACGTAGTGATTATTTTATAATTGCTCACCCCTTCACCGAATTATATTTTCAAATTTTCAAGAGTAAAGATGATGAGATCGACGATACGGAGGAAGGTGGATGTGATGCGAGTTAAAGAAGTTAATGGATGAAGATTTTTATTAATAAACCAAGTAGGCTTTTATTTCATGTTTGAGGTATTATTTTCGGCACTTGTGTGTTTGCCACAAGACTAGATGTTGCATGTTTTATTTCGTTGAGTGCATGGACACGTAGATGTTTGATTTAGGATTTTTTATGGTTTGACGAATTATGGGATTTTATTATAATTTTCATGAGGTATTTTTATTATGATTATGTATTAATTTGCATGAGTTTTAGGAGTTAAGTTGAAGAATTATTTTATTAAATAGCAGCTGATGGTTCAAAAATTATATGCATGGTTAAGAGTCAATTTATGTGTTTAATTGTTCTTATGAAATTAATTATTATCCTTAGTTTGCATGATTAAAAAGTTAAGTTTTATAACTCTTAAAATTATGAAATATTACCAGAATGTTTAACATGATTTATAATGCATATTGACCAATTTTCATGAGTTTTCACTAAGTAGAAGTCAAGGAACTGATTTTAGTCCTTTATGTGATTCTAGTCGTCAAAATTCTTGTTTTAGAAATACCAAAATGTATGCCAGTCTATTTTCAAAATTTTGACAGTTTAATAGCCTTAAAATATTAAGTGTTTTGGTCTTAAAACCTGGAAGAAAATCGTTTAAAAGTTTTAGTTTGAAATTAGTCCTACAACTTTATTTTACGAGCTTTTCATGTGTTTTAAAAAGGGATTTTCGTGGCAAGTGTTTAATTTATGTCTAATATGATTTAATTGAGTATTTATAGGTCTTATGTTGAATGGCAAGGCAATAGTATTAAAGAAAATGGATTTGGTATTAGTTAGTGGACTGCTTTTATACACAACCAGTTTTGATGAATACACCCAGGCTGTTTTCGTGAGTTTTATGCCCCAGTCGCTGTACATGATTTGTTTAGGTATTATTGCTTAATTTAATTGATGTCTTGGTTGATGTATAAAGTTGAAATGATTTAATTTTCTAAGTTAAATATATTAAATTATATTGGATATATTTGAGATGGTATTATTTATGTTTTCCATGGATGTGTTGAACGAGTTATTTAAATTGAATGTATGATTTATTTGTTTCAAATTATTACTCTGATTTTAGTTTTAAAAAAGGGTTTTTAAAAAGAGAAGGAATTTTATTACAAGCTTAAGGGTTCACGTTCTAAAGAATGTTTTATTAAATTGTTTATTTAAAATCAAGACTTCCGCTGATTTGAAATGCTTAGAATTTTAGGGCGTGACATAAGGAACCTTAGCCATCTTCTCAATCTCCTTCTGTGTCTTAGGACATATTTCCTTAGATAAGGGAACTCCATGTATGAAAGATAGCAAGCCCTTTTTGGAGTTTTGCATGCCGAAACGAGCAATCACAGTATCAATGTAAGATGCTTGAGATAAACACAACATCCTCTTTTTACGATCACGAATGACCTTAATACCAAGAATGTACAATGCTTTTCCCAAATCCTTCATTTGAAACTGCTCTGAAAGCCACACCTTTACGTCTGATAATACTTTCACATTGTTGCCAATGAGAAGAATATCATCTACGTACAATACTAAGAATACCACTACATCTCTGTTACACAACTTGTACACACAACTTTCATTTTGACATTGCTCAAATCCAAAAGATTTGATCACATCATCAAAACGAATGTTCCAAGACCTGGAAGCTTGTTTTAGCCCAAAAAGAGACTTTTTCAGCTTCTAGACTAGATGCTCTTGGCCTTTCTTCACATAACCCTCAGGTTGCCGCATATAGATGTCCTCATTTAAATTTCCATTTAGGAAGGCTATTTTGACATCCGTTTGCCAAACCTCATAGTTCATGTGATTAGCTATGGATAAGAGAATTCAGATTGATTTCAGCATGGCTACTGGTGAGAAGGTCTCGTCATAGTCGATTCCTTCTTTCTGGGTAAAACCCTTTGCCACCAACCGTGCCTTGAAGGCAATAACCTTCCCATCAGATCCTCTCTTACGTCTATAGACCCACTTACACCCAACAGCATGCTTGCCATGGGGAAGTTCCCTTAGGTCGTACTCTTCCATATCATCCATAGATTCAATTTCTGAATCCATAAACTTGTGCCAAGACACTGCATCTTTGTCTTGAATTGCCTCTTTGTAGGTCCAGGGACCGTTATCATCATGTTCATCGCTTGGAATCAAGTCCACAGACTCACCCACAAACATGAAACGATCAGGTTGACATACAACCCTCCCACTACGACGAGGCAATGCAGGCAAAGGGTCATCAGAGTAATCACGTTGTGCAGTTTCTTGTGGTATTTCTTCTTGCACACTCGGTGTCCCATTGTCTCCCCTTAACTCATTGAGAATGATCTCACTATTGGACTTATGCTCATTCATATAGTCTTCCTCTAAAAATAGGGCATTGGTACTCACCTTCACCCTTTGATCTTTAGGACTATAAAAATAACCACCTTTTGTTCCCCTAGGATATCCCACAAACAGCCGTACTTCAGTTCTAGATGCCAACTTATCAGCTTCCTTATCCAGCACGTGTGCTGGACAACCCCAAATCCGAATATGGTTGAGACTAGGCTTTCGCCCAGACCATAATTCAATTGGTGTTTTTGGAACTGCTTTAGAAGGTATATAATTTAGAAGGCACGCTGCTGTTTCTAACGCATATCCCAAAAATGAGGTAGATAATGAAGCATAACTCATCATCGATCTCACCATTTCCAATAGAGTCCTATTCCTTCTCTCAGCCACGCCATTCTGTTGAGGAGTACCTGGCTCAGTGAGCTGAGATGTAATCCCATTCTCCAATAAGTATTGCCTAAATTCATTACTAAGGTATTCCCCACCACGATCAGATCGTAGTGAGTTGATACTCTTACCATGATGGTTCTCCACTTCTGCCTTAAATTCTTTGAACTTGTCAAAGCATTTAGACTTGTGGCGCATCAAATAGATGTATCCATATCTCGAGTAGTCGTCAATAAAAGTGACGAAATACTCGAAACCACCTCTAGCTTGAACAGACATAGGCCCACACAAATAAGAGTGAATCAATTCCAACACATCATTTGTCCTATTTCCCTTGGCCTTAAAAGGCCTTGAAGTCATCTTGCCTTCCAAACAGGACTCAAAGACTGAGAATGGTTCCACTTGAAGAGACTCCAGAAAACCACTACTTACCAGTCTTTGAATTCTTCTTAGGTTGACATGACCCAGTCTTAGGTGCCAAAGATATGTTTGATGCAACTTTGAAGGTTCCTTTCTCTTATATGATGACGATGAATGAGTTTCAGTCATAGTATGATATGCACAAGTAATAGTATAAAGATTGTTTTCCAACGTGCCAGAACAGATCAAAAGGTCATTTCTCATAATAATAACTTTATCATTAAAAACGACTGAGCATCCATCAATAAATAGTTTTGAAACTGAATTCAAATTCTTCCGAAAACTCAGCACGTACAAAACGTTCTTTAAAACTAAAACAAAATTAGAAAAACATAAGTGCACATCTCCTACTACGAATACTGTTACAGTCGTAGCGTTGCCCAAACTGATAGTAATTTAGTCCTCACTCAGTTGCCTTGTTTGCAGAAACCCCTGCATGGTATAACAAACATGGTCAGTGGCTCCTGTATCCACTACCCAAGAAAGGGCAGAACAAGCCGCAAAACATGTTTCAACAACCAGAGTGAGAGACGTACCAGAGTTTCCTTTTTCAGGAGAGGACAATCTGTCTTCCAATGTCCTGTCTTATTGCATTTGAAGCACTAGCCTTTTGGCTTTTTCACGCCACCAGAAGACGCCAAAACTTTGCTCCCACTACTTCCACTCCCACTGCTTCCACCACCCTTTTTCTGAAAAGACTTTTTCTTCTTCCCGCCCTTAGACGAAGAAGATCCAGCCTGAACAGTAACATGAGCTTGTGGTCCTTTACACATGACACCTTCCGCCGCAACCAATTCTGCAAGAAGCTCGGCTTGAGTATAGTCCTTCTTGCCCATGATTGCGTTCAAATGGAAGTTTTCAAATGACTTTGGGAGCGAGTTGAGGATTATATCGATCTTGGTTTCACCATCGATTTGTTCCCCGAGTACCTCTATCTCATTCATATACTCCATCATCTTGAGACAGTGGTCCCTCACAGACGCTCCCTCTGGCATATGGGTCGACATAATCTTCCTCATAGCCTCAAATCGGGCAGCCCTATCTTTCTCACCAGAAAGCTCTTTGAGGCTCATCATCATATGTGTGGCCGTAGCCATATTTTGATGCTGCTATTGAAGTACATTTGACATTGAGGCCAATATGTAACAACGAGCCATCTCATCAACCTTAACCCACTTCTTATGAGCCTCCTTTTGCCCATCAGTAGAATCGGGTCCCGGTGCATCGGGGAGCAGGTGTAGTGAGCACAAACTTGTATTCATCTGCAACTAGGACAATGTCTAGATTTCTTTTCCAATCCAAATAATTCAGACCAGTAAGCTTGTTTTCTTTTAAAATAACCATAAGCGGGTTGAACGACATCATAAACAAATCTGAAATAAATAAAAAATGCAAACAAGCATTAAAATCACATAAAATGAAGCATAAAACATTGGAAACCTTCAACACCAACATTTTACACATCCTCCGACAGCCCAAACAAACAAACACACACGCAAGCCACGTTAGGGTGGTCGTTTAAGCATATGCTCATCGACCAGACACCAAGTCTTTAATTTCAATAGCACGCCAACTTATCTATATGACTAATGAAATTAACAGTCAAACTTTGACTGGCCATGTGAATTAAAATAGGGACTCCGATGGGGGGTTTTATTAAAATTCACATCTAAGTAATGACCACAATTTAACTTGTTGGTAATCTCAACTGATGAACTCATGAATGATACATCCGTTGGGGATGACCACACACTTTATCTAAAGATTAAAACAATTTTGATCAGAAAGTTTTAACTAGCAAGCTTGTGATTGTTGCATCCGTTATGGGGAGACTCCCAAGGTCCCACGAGCAATAATCACCTCACTTAAAAACCAATTGTGGAGGCCAATAAATAAATCAAAATCTAATTAAAATTCATTTCACTTAGTCATTTAAACATGAAGGTTATTCACAGACAAAGCAGATCATGATCAAAACACATAAACATAAGCATGCCAGAACAATTACGATAGAATAAGCAGAAATAAAAGCACAACTATCGCAACCCCTTGTAAAACCATAAAAAATAGCCTAATTTAAGCTATTACAATGATGAAATAAGGGCACGGACAGATGCTTTGCATCGGCCTCTCACGCAGTGAAAAACTTGAACGGCTCAAATTTCCATCACCCGAACTAAACTGGCAGAAAACTTCATAGCCATGAAACTTGTAGGTAACGTCACGACGTTTTTGAAATGGGGTTACAATAAAAAAACGGACACCCGTGTCAAAAGTTATAGTCAAAACAATGAGAATCGTCCAAGGCCAAACATTCAACACGGACTGCATCTCGTTTCCAGATCCTCCATCCAACTTCGCCCGTTCTTGCGATCAAAAGTACAACAAAAACAAGCGAAACCCTTATACAACAGTGATCTATGAAAACCTATACTACCCACACTTATTATCTGGTGGGAAAAACGATTACAACATCACACTAGGGTTGCGATAGAGAATGAAAGTAAACCACGACAGAACAGAAACGAAAACAAAAATAAAAATGATAGCAAGCCAATCAAATGCGTTTCAGGCAGAGCCAACAATCCACGAATGAGGCTCTGATACCAATTGATGGATCCTGCCGGTGAAGCGATCTGTCCCCAAGATCGTTGTTGGATTACCAAACACATACCAAAACAGATAAACAAAAGAAAACAAAAATAGAGTCGTTACCCTTATTGACCGAGACGTAGATTCCACTAGTGATCTTCTAATCTGTCTCCCAACCTCGTTTGAGCATTGGGTGGACGGTAAACTGTCGAACGTGGAGATAATCCTGCTTCCCAATTTTGTCACTCCAGAGAACCCTAAATTTTGGCTGCTGCATGAACAAAGTGTGACTTAGGGTTTCTGGCCGAAATTTAGGCCTATTTATATTAGGGCTCCTTTGGTTAAATGGGCCAGACTAGGGATCAATAGAAGGTATAGGGTTTGGGCTTCTTACGAATCCAAATATACTTATGTTCAGCCAATAACATTATTTGGTCCGAAACATTAATTCATTCCACTAGAAAATTACTGTTGTACTCCCGTCCTATCTCGAATAGAATTTGGGCTTCTATTAGACTCTATAATTCCCCGTGTTAAAGATATCGCATGTCCATTAATTATTAAAGCTTCTCACTGCTCTAAGTAATTAATATCTATTTTCGTTGAGTAGTACCAACTTAACCTCGTTGTCGTACGGATTAAATCCACGTGCAGGGTTTAATACGACAATCCTTTATAAGTTTCCTCAAGGGGACATCATCAACCTGGATCACCAGGACACGGTGCCCCAATGCCGATAAATAGACATCATGCGAGCGATGTCACTACCCAAAGTACGTAGGGTGAAGAATCTAACAAGATTCTCACCTATGGTAGATCAAAGTAGTGCACAAGCGCCCCACACATCTAAATATCGCACTTAGGGTTAGGACTTATAACAGTCACCAAGACCTTTAGTTCTTCAATACAATGAGAATAGAAGAAGATGTCTTATCTGTGATCCATTCAATACGACAAAGCGCACTAGAATAAACTAATGGCTAAGACAGGCCACTGACAAGTTCATACTATAACTTAAACCAATAGTTATGTCTAACACTATCTCAGTTGTGAATATTGTTTATATCTTATAAGGAACCGATAATGTGATCTTCTGTGTGACTACAAACACACCACATTATCTACAATATAAGATAAGTAGACATACAAGCATTAATGAGAATGCAATAATGTGAAAAACTCTTTATTTCAGATAATAAGGAAATCTAATATAAACCATAAAAGCCCAACAAAAGTTTACATTACAGTATACACCAACACGGACATCTAAGAACTGATTTGATTCAAAATCCACATACTCACTCATACTTTTTCTTGTGATATTCAATCCACCCAATGGTCGTATGCATGAATTAAATACGCACAATCAAGCTTAAAGAATATTGCATGCAACTTTTACTCAACAAAACACAACCTTGAAATATAAATCACGGAATTAAAATTCACAACGCATCTATATTACTATCCCGAATATGGAGAAAAGCATAAATAATTACTCTTACTCCTAATTAAGAATAAAAATTGAAAGAAGAAAATAAAAGAATATCAAACTCTAACTAATAAATTATGAAATAAAAAAATTTAAAATTTATTTCTAATCTACTGCTCTTGAACGAAAAAAGAAAAATAGGAATATAAACCCTAATATAATAATCTAAAACCTACTATTTTTTAAAAGATAAAATAAACCCTACTCTAATAATCTATTTTCTACTAATCTCGTACTTCCTATTTAAATACTCGGGAAAATACACATTTTTGTCCTATAAGTTTTGTTGACTTTTGTTTTCGTCCTCTTAAGTTTTGAATTTTTGTTTTCGTTCTTTAACTTATCAAAAAATATGGTTTTCGTCCTTTTAAGTTTTTAATTTTTGTGTTCGTCCTTTAACTTACCAAAAATTATGGTTTTCGTCCTCTGACCGCCTATAACCAGTCATACAACCGGCAAAACACACGTGGATCCATTTTTTTAAACAAAATACTAACGTGGGGATATTTTGAGGGAATTAGGTCTTGACAAAATACGCTTTTAACCTTAAATTTCCTCCCAAATACCACCCCAACACTTACATCCATAGAATCTTCTGTCCTGATTCATTTTTGAATATTATGTACAAATTATGAATCGAAACCACAATGACACTTAATATTGCGCTCAAAACTCGTTGATTCATACAAATTCCTTGAAGACATCCCTCTTTCTTTCCGTACTGTGAGTATGCGCTCAAAAGAATTTAGGCTTTTGGATGTTTTGATTTGGGGATCTTTGTTCCTTTTTTCCCTAATTCTCTCAAGCCCCCATGCCTAGATTTGACTAGGATTTTGATTTGGGAGATAATTTACGAATAATCATGTATTTTATTCATCAATACCTAATTCCCTCTAAATACCTCTACATTAGTATTTCGCTTAAAAATAGAAAAAAATTGATCTACGTGTGTATTACCGGTTGTGTGACTGAGTATAGGCGGTTGAAGGATGAAAACCATAATTTTTGGTAAGTTAAAGGAAGAGAATAAAAAATCAAAACTTAAGAGGACAAAAACTGTTGGGAAATCCCTTGTGTTTTGATGACATTAAAACCAGCTGACTTTGGGAAGTCAGCTGGTGTCGGATCGGATCAGACGAGGATTATCAGCTGAGGCTCAGATCAGCTGAGGTCAGATCAGCTGAGATCCAGATCAGCTGAGGCTCAGATCAGCTGAGGTCAGATCAGCTGAGATTCAGATCAGCTGAGGTCAAGAAATCAGACGAGGACAAAATCAGCAGAGGACCACCACCACCAGCTGAGGTCATCTGAAGTTGTTGCATAGAAGATCTATTTATGGGAAGTCAATCATGTCAAAATGACAAGATCACAGCAACGGCTGGATGATTTCGAGAATCATAGGCAATCAATCAAGTCAATCAGATTGAAGATTAAGCCAAAGATGGAAAGATATCAACCTGGAAATCAAGAATCAATCAATTACTCTGATTGATTGATTACATATTTATAGGAATTTCAAATCCTAGTCAACTCTAACGGCTAGTTTTTGTTACATATAAATATGAGTACAAGAGAGAAAAATCATAACGTTCCTACGCGCGATTACATTAGCATATAGGCTACACTATTTTCCTCTGCACAAAAACACTCTCTACATAATTATTTATTATTTGTAAGACTTTATAGAAGTCGATCAGTTAGTTGCAACTGTGCACTAACAAGAGTTGTAAGAGAGTTTTCTCTTGAAAGTTTTAAGGAAGGAAGTAAGTGAGTAAGAGATCCCCTCAACTCCAAGTTGGATTGAGGATAGTGGATGTAGGACAGTTGGTCCGAACCACTATAAATCTTGTGTGTTTTTTCTTGTTATATTTTACTGCTCTTACTTGCTGCACTAGAGATTAAAAAGGTTTTTCTAATTAAAAAGGTTTTAACTAAAAACGTTTCCGCACACTAAGATCACTGAGCAGTCAGCTGATTTTATAGTAAGCTGATTTTCAAAACAAGGAAACTCAAAGTCTTCTTTAGGGACCAACAAAAACCATAATTTTTCATAAGTTAAAGGACGAAAAAAAAAATTCAAAACTTAAGAAAATGAAAACCAAAGTCAACGAAACTTATAGGACATGTTGATAGGTGAACTAAAGCGAACTACTAATGAAGGATTACAAGAATAAATAACTTAGGTTGAGGAGCTGGCCAACATGGAGGCTGAGGAGCTCGCCAACATGACCCCATGCCATGACGTCAGCTTAGACCAAGTCAACACCAAGAGTAGCAGGGTAGCTCGCCCGGATGCAGGGGAGCTTGTCCAGACGCATGGAAGCTCGCCCAGACGCAGAGGAGCTCACCCAGATGCAGGAGAGCTCGTCCAGACGCATGGGAGTTCGCCCAGACGCAGGGGAGCTTGCCCAGACGCATGATGACGTGCCAAGAGTTGACCAACACCAGGAGAGAGAGAGCTTGCAGGGGAGCTCACCGAGGAGCTCGCCAACACCCAGGAGACAAGGCTGAAGTCCGCTACCATCACCACAACCCAAAATAGCACAAGGCAAAGTAGCTCGCGGAGAAGCTCGCCCAATCCAAAGTATGGACAGTAGCTATATAGGAAACTAGTAGTGATGTAATAGAACGAAGCTATGTAATAGAATCATAGTAGCAGGTAAAGACAGGTGTAAGGACACTTGTCAGCATCTAAAGCCAAGTAAGGTCACAAGGTGCCACCTCACTACATGCAAACCTATAAATAGGTCTCTTGTACACATTTTCTCTCTCTAGGTTCACAATTTCAGAATTACTTTCTTTCTCTAACTTTCACTACTCTCTCTCTCTCTAAACCCAATCAAGAACACTATTACATTATTATTGTTTGGTGGAATTCTTAGCTTTAAACAGCCATTTAAATCTTTAATTAGATAATTCAATCAACAATTTGGAGCTAGAGGAAGGGTCCTGAACCTCCGATTCCAAAAATTTGTGAGAGAAAGTGAAGACTATTGAAGGTGTTCTTGAGCAACAAGGAACACTTGAAGGACACTTGAAGGACATTTAAAGAAACAAGGAAAATTCCCAGTTTTGACCTTATTTCCCAGTATTTTGGACTAAAACAGGACAAAAAAAAAAAGGACTTTAAATGCATGCTGTTGGGGAAAATTAAACACGGATCTATTCGGGATTTACGCTAAATACAAATTTAAGCCTACAATTAATATCATGATTTAAACATAATTAAATCAAATAATTGTATACCCAACAACAGGCTTTGCATGCAAAATATGAACAAATAATATCACGTAAAGCCCTAAACATGCGGAACTAAGGGATTTAGTGAATTATACCTCTTGGAGAAAAGACAGTTTCTGAGACAAAAGGTGTCCTTTGTTCCCTTGGTGAAAGGCACTTTTCTGAGAAAAAGGCGACTTGAATGAGTTTCTTGATTAACCCAAAAGGCCTTCTCAAGTATTCCCTTATCTTTATTCGTACATCCGGTGGGAGGCCACACGAATAATCACAACACAAGGAAGAAAATAATTTTGTTGCCCAACAACCTAGTAATTTTCGAAAATTACAAGGAAAATATTATGTGTATTGAAGTCTTGTATCATCTCATATTTATAGTGAGAATACAAGATCTTGAATATCTTGAATATCTAATATTTCAAATCTTGATTATCATGAATATCAAATATTCTAATCTTGATAATCTTGAATACAAAAATATTCAATTCTTGACATTCTTTTCCTTCAATATTTTCGAAAAAAACAATGTACATATAATACCCATGAGATCTTGATTTTATTAGATATTCTTGTATTCAAGATACATATCTATTTTTCATAAAATATCTCACTAATTATATATATATAAATTTTGAAAATTAATATAATTGGGCCCAAAAAACATTTCTTTTATTTTAATCACCTTATTCATTGTTGAACATTTAATTGGGCTACTTGAGGGGCCTTTAGGAGAATTAAGATTGGACCTCCCAATGGGCCTTGAATTCTAACATTGAGCCTAATGTCACTCAACCCATTAACATTAATCTCACTCCACTATAGGATCAATGTTGTACTATCCATCTTAACCCATATTACAATCATATGGCTCCCGATCATTTTTTCCCGTGTTTAAGATTCTCTTGTCCGTTAATTAATCAAGCCACTGAACGTTTTAATTAATTTAACATCTTAACCTTGGAGTAAGGACAACTCTTCTTTATCATCATACCGGAAACAAATTCCACTTGCAAGATTTAGTATGACGAACGTTTAGAGCCCACCAAGGGGACTAATCATGCAAGACTCTCCAAGCACACGTTCCTCTGTATTAAATCATAGCAACTGTCATGTTCTCAATGGCATCACCCAAGATGCAAAGTATTGAATCTTATTGACTCTCTACCCATAACAAATTAAAGTGCCACACACGGATCACACACATTCCTATTTAAGGTCTAATTCTTCATCCCATAAATCAGTACGGAAGAATTACCTCTCTGTAGGTCCTCTTCAATGCATCATCATGCACTAGTGCAATCCCTTGGTCAAGATAAGCCAATCTGGGATCTACACATCAACCGTTTATCAATGGGGGTGTTCAAATCCCATATAGGTTGTGAATTTAGTACTTGTTACAAGAAACTGATAATGTGATCTTGCTGTGAGTTATCCGGGGATCACCACATTTATCTATAGTGTAACTTGTACTATTATATGAATGGTTTGCAATAAATAAATAACATTCATATTTATGTAAAGCAAAATGATAAAAGATTTATTTCAGATAAAGCTAAAAGATTCAGTTTAGTTATACAAAGTAAAAGCATACTTTCTAGTATAACCCTAACACATGCGTGTTAGTAGATAAACCAGATTCTGGACAATCTACTTGCATGCAAGGCTAGAAAGACCTTGATCAAACTTACCTGGCTACTACCCAACTCGGCGAGCTACTACCAAACTCGGCGAGCTACTACCCAACTCGGCGAGCTACCACCCAACTCGGTGAGCTACTACCCAACTCGGCGAGCTACTACCCAAGTCGACAAGCTACTACCCAACTCGACGAGCTACTACCCAAACTTGACCATGTCAAAGGATAACACCTAGGCAACTACCCAGAGATGGAAGGGGCGCACTGCCCAAAAACAAACCGATGGGGACACTTCTCGCCAGCGAGCTCCCCAGTAAACTGAAGTCCAGCGAGCTCCCCAGCAAGCTGAGCTCGCCCCGGTAGCCCAAGATGGATTGAACCCTGCACTTTGGGACATCATTAAAGACCCTGGCGAGCTCCAGCGCACCATCGCCACACTCCAGTGGCTGCAACAACAGTAGCAAGACGAGCTCGCCCAAGCATCTCGGTGAGCTCCCACCAACAATGCTCGGGAGCAAACCACCCTGCGCACTCCGGCCACGCAAACTAGGGGGCATGCTGGCGAGCTCCTAGTTGAACAAGAGGCGAGCTACACTGGTAAGCCCGCAGGAGCTCGCCAGCACCAAAATGCTGTGGGGAAGGCGAAGATTGCCGATAGGCTTCGCTCGCAAGGTAAGCGAACTACTGCCTACACGGAGGCATCAGCCACCCACCAATCCAGGGAGGTCCTCCGGGGTAGGTTGGGGCCCAGACGGGAAGAGATTGAACAAGAGTCGGCCCCTGCTTCATCTCGGAGGGAAGAGTCAGATCTACGTCCGTGTAGGTCCGCACATGATCGACTAAGGAGGTCATCTGCTGATATACTTGGCGCGAATGGTGGCCGTCAGTTCCAACCCATCTCTGAGGGGCTGCCTCAAAGCGAGGGACTACGGGGTCATGCGCCCATGAGACGTACGATCTTTTTACAACCTCCACAGGAGGCAGCTCACGAAGATGAGCTGGCGACACTAAATAAGGCAGTGGAGAAGCTGTAGATGCAGGTAGCTGCCGAAGGTGGCGGAGTTGATGGCACCACACTTCCAGCATCACCGTTGGCACCGGCCATTCTCAAAGCACTGGTACAAAATAAAATTCAGTTCTCGGTGGTGGCCGCATACGAGAGAGAATCAGACCCGAAGGTTCATATCTCCAAGTATGCGGACTATATGATCTCAGTAGGTGCCACAGACGCAACACAGTGTCAAAACTTCCCATTGACCCTAGGGGATCGCACTCACCGCTGTTTCTCATCACTTGCCCCAGGGTCAATCCAGTCATTCGGCCAGCTCACCCGGGAGTTCTTGCCCCACTTCTTCGGGTACATGTCCTACTTGACCCAGAAGCACCGGCTGCCAACATTCATCAAGGAGAGAATGAAACGGACTAGCAGTACCTGGAGAGGTTTGATAAAATACTACTGGAAGGCATGCCGGTGAGTGAGGACACCAAGATCATGGCGGTGATGGCTGGTTTGAAGAAGGGGACCGAGCTCTAGAAGGAGATGCACCTTGCATGCCCAAATACTTACGCCGAGTTCAGACACAAGGCGGGAGTATACGTCGCTATGCAGGAGGCATTACTGAAGGAGGTCGGTGGCATCGGAAAGAAGTCCGGGGGCATTTACAAGGCCCCCAGAAATTTAAAGGCATTCAAAGATGGGGACGAATTCAATGAAAAGCTGAACCAAGTGCTGACTGTCTCCATCGATCATGTGTTTGCAGCAGTCAAAGATAGGGCGATGCTGAGTGAATCGTGGAGAATTCAACAGGACCTAGCTAAGATGAACCCCAACAAATTGTGCGCTTACCATCAGTCCATCGGACACTTCACTAGGAGTGCTGGGACCTACTCAAGTAACTCTGGAAATTCTATGAGGATGGTAAGCTAGCCGAGTTTGTGAAGAGGGCCCCGATGAAGAGAACCAGACAGGTAAGGGGGAATGAGGACTCAGATGACGAAAAAGAAGATGAAGACCGACGTGGCCCAAACAACTGACGTTGAGGACCTCGGATGAGACCAGCTGGGGGCCTAGAAGATGTAAGCTGCACCATCTATTAAAAATGTAAAAAAAAAATGAAAAAAAAGCATAGGTACATGTGCTTGAAGACGTAGAACAACCTTCAGTAGATGAGCCGAACATCCTAGACGTCGCCTCAGTTGAAATTGAGTTGATGGAGGTCATCCAAGTAGATGTACCAGTCCAAGTTAAAGAATTGGTGGAAGACCCACAACCAGCACCTGTAGAGGAGGTCGATGATGCTCTAGTAAGGGAACCGGTGGAAAATCAAGAACCGGTATCGATGGAGGTTGACGAAGTCCCCTAGGTAGAAGGACCATCCAACCCAGCTCCTTAAGAAGCGGAGAAAGCTTGCGAACCCGCCAAAGGTGATAAAGGAAGCGATGACCTTGAACCTCAAGTAGGTTACGAGCCAATGTCGAAGGAGGACTGGGACAGGTTCGTCAGTGACCCGAGATGGAAGAACCAAAAGAGGAAGGCCACCCCCATGGAAGAGTTAAGAGCAATTCAGGTGGACCCCGAAAGAAGTAAGTTGGAACTGTTCATCGGTTCTGAGTTATCAGAGCCGAACCAAAGCAGGATGGAGTCCCGATACTTAACCATGGAGGAGCTAGCATACATACTAGTGAAGGTGTTGACGATGTTCCAATTGAGGCAAATACTACACTTGCCGGACACTGCAGGACGCTCGTTGAAATGGTCATAAAAGTTAGCCAATACGGTATAACCTACGCACCCAGAACAATGATCAATGGACAAGCACTCGCTGATTTTATCGTCGAGCTAGCTTTCCCACAAGATCCGATGAGGGGGCGTATAGCTCTGTGGCACCTCTACGTAGACGGATCATCAACTAGCACAGTAGCAGGAGCCGGTATAGTACTGATAAGCCCCGACGAACAGGTCTTCACCTCAACAATGAAACAGAGTACGAAGCATTAGTAGCTGGACTTAGGATATCATTAGCTGTGGGGCAACTAATCTTCAGATTTTTGGAGATTCCCAACTAATAATATCCCAAGTCCGGGGAGAATACGAAGCTAAGGACCAGTAGATGATGATGTATCAGAAGATCGTGGCGCATCTGATCTCGATGTTCAAACAAGTTTACATCGAGCAGATCCCAAGGCTGGAGAACACACAAGTGGTGAAGTAGAGTTGACGAAGGTCGTCATCACTAAGCTAAAGGACCCCTCGACGTCTGAGTGTATTAATCAAGCTAACTGGTGTCTAGATCTCTGTACAACACAAGGTAAGGCTCTATTAGGTGTCTAGATCTCTCTACAATTCCTAACACTCCAATTAAGAGGTCTTAGGCTAATATGCAATTCTCATTGGTCATACTAGCAATATATCAAACACTTAGCATGCATAAAGTTCTTATAGCTCAATTCCCATTTCATTGCTAAAACATGTGAGCCATACATTCCAATTAAACATCCCAAGCATTCATACAAGTCAATAATAAGAGAACTAACACATAGAGATCACTAATTCATGCATAGGATTAACAAGAGACTAAATTCACCATAGTATTCATACAACCACTACAAGAAATTTGACAAATTATGACGAAAAAATTTGTCATAAAATATTTATTTTTCGTCACAATCAATATTTGCTGACAAAATTTTTTGTTGCAAAGAACGTCGTTGAAAGTGCGTGGTATTTGGTAAATGTGACATTTTTCGATTCGTCATGAAAAAATTCACATTTGGTGACAATAAAAGACATCGTTGCTATATCATTTCATCTATAGTGACAATAAATCGTCACTTTTGGCATCAAATTTTTGTCGCTAATATGTTGATTCGTCACTAAAAGTTCAATTTGATACGACGATCTTAATTATTGTCACTAAAAATTTATTTTTTTGTGACGATTATCCATGTATTGCACTACTCACCAAATATTAGTGACATTATTTTTGTCATAAATAGATAAATTATTTCGTCATATTGTATATAATTCGTCACAAAATAATATTTATTGTGACGAAATAGTAATTGTTATTACATGTATACATATAAAATGACATAAAAGTTTGTCATCAATGGGTGTAATTTAGTGACAAGTTTTTTATTGTAGTTATATATGTGCATAGATAATGACGATAAAATTTGTCATCAATGGATGTAATATAGTGATAAAATATTTATCGTCCCTAAATGATGTATAAATGGTGACAAATTATTTTTGTCAACATAATATACTCTTTAGCGACAAAGATGATAAACATCGCTAAAGTTTTAAATACAATGACAATTTTCTTTCGTCATATTTTAAATTTTTTCGTTGAGAAAAATACTCTAAGATGACTAAAATTGAATCGTCATTGTACGTATCAATATAATGACAATTTATTTCATCACCAAATATTAGAATTTAATGACAAATTGATTAACGTTGTTAAAAGATATGAAATTGTTGCAAAATATTCTGTCATAAAAAAGATGTGAAATTATAACAAATCATATTGTTATTATATATGTAGATACAAAGATGACAAATTACTTTTATTGATTATTATTTGAATATTTATATATTAAATTAATAATAACATTAAATTTTTTTAAAGTAATAATAAAAATTGACTTGATAAAATAATTTCAATATCCATATATATAAGAAGAAAAAATTAATACAAAAAAATTAAATTAAAGATTAAAAAATTTGTATATATTAAATACAATACACACTCAAGTCATTAGAAAGAAACAAGCAATATTTGTTATCATAATACGAAATAAACTATAAATAAAATTTTATGTCTTATAATTCTATCCTTTTTTCCGCCAGATACGCCATAAGTTTGGCAAGAGTTGCATCTTGTGCACAAAGATCTGCACCAAGTGAGTTGAGAAGACAATTAATCTTTCAAAAGAGTTACTTGAGTGTTGAGTTCTTGCACCCGAGCTTCAGATTCTTGCAACTTTTCTTTTGCATCTTTTAGTTCATCTTTTAATCGATATGAGGAGTCGTAAAATGTGTTGCGTCTGCTTAGAGGTTGAGGATCATAACCAAGACCTTTTACATATCCTTTTCCGTGGCCTAAAACCTTAAACACTATCTCCTCTGCAATCTTTACAATTTCGAGCTCAACATATTCTTCTCGCTTCTTTTTCATCATCTCCTGATAAATAAGTAAAAAAGAAGAAGCATATTAACATCAATTTTTGTAACTTAACTAAATATAATAAGTATGTATACATGACTCACCCAGTTTTCCTTGGCCTCATTGGATTTCCATCCATCTTTTACTGAACAATGTGTGCGCTCATACAAGTCAATTCGGTCACACGGTGCTCCAGCTAACTCATGTTCAGACTACGAATAAAAAATTAAAAATAATAGCTAATACTTTTTTCATTATACCAATAGGAAAAAAACTTCAATAAAATAAAAAGTTTCAGTATATTTATTCTCTCATCTAAATTCAAGAAAAAAATTGAAGTTCTCATAAGTAGCAAATATGTACATCATAATATACTTACAATTTCATGTGACCTAACAGTAAAAGCTTTTCTTCCAGAGATATGATTGCATCGCAATTTTTTGCCTGTTGCTTCGATTTACCTCACTTACACGCTGCAAGTCCAATATAATCATAATATTATAAATTATAAATTTGACATTAAAAAATATACTAACCATAAATATATAGTTATATATATTAAATTAACATAGATAAAAATATAACCAGTCCAAAACACAAAGGTTGTTCATATAAAATTATTACCTTGAATTTTTCGATGCAAAATGATCGCATAATTATTATTTGAGTGAGTGAGCAGGGTTCGATTTCCTTTGGGAACGAATAGGAGGGAGATATAATGTTGGATTGGAGATATGAGTGTATGGAGACTTAGTGAACTAACTACTAACCACTAACATTACCGATAAAAAAAAAAGTTATACTAAACAAGGAAATGGAATTGGACAATGAGCATTGGTATAATACGAAACCATAGAGAATTGTTAGGACACACATAAATCTAATCAAAGGATTTTGCGAAAGAAACACTAAAGGCATAGCAACATGGTCAGAAATACTGCTAAAAGGTTTGTTCACATTCGGTACTATTACCTCCTGATCGAGGAAATCATTAATCATACAAAACCCAACAGTGTATAGTTAGATAACCTAATAAACAACACATATATGTCCTTCAATATCTCAGAAACATAATCTTTAAGCATAGATCTATAATGACAAAAAAAAATTAATCACGTGAATATATAGTATATTGACAGGTAAATGACAATTAAAGCTAAAATAAACATTTCACACGATGATCTGGCTGCATACCAAAAGTCATCATCAGAAACTGGAAAAAAAAATAGTGACTTACTGTAACACTTCAAATATAAACATAAATGCAACTAATGTTTTGTTTAAAATATAGGATTTATGGTTAACCTGGTGTCGGTAAGCGGCTAAAAAAAATTGAAGGAAAAAAACTTGTAGTCCATTAAAAATCCGAACCCGCAGTGAAATCAAAAAGCAATTAACTCTACAGTCTCTCGATTTACACAAAATATTGGGTAAATTCCATCGTACAAAGACGGAAATACACAATTTAGGAATCTGGAAAAGGTAAAACGATCCATATCGAAAAGGATATGTGATACGTATTCATTAAGCACATCAAAAATAATAAATTGGGAAGTCCGATTACCTGGTAGGGAATAAATAAGTAGAATGGAAATAAATTGATGCTCGCGGTTATACGGTGAAATATGAGAGGATAGTATTTTTTTCTCTCTTGTATTTAGATTTATATATATCTATATATATAAAATACCTGCAAACAAATTGTCGTTCCTCTTCCGCACGCTGAATCTAAGGTTTTAGGAGCCGCCTCCACTTCGCGTCGGCCCTATCACTAATCTCCAATGCTATTCTTTCCTCACTGAACTTTGTTATGCATAATCATCCGCAGTGCATTAATGTAATTTATATTATCTAAGTATATATATATATATATATAATATATATGCCCTAATCTCTCAAGCGGGAAACGAAATTAGTCTACTTCCTAATTAATCAAAATTATCGTAATCAATCCACCGCCTAATTAATTGAAATATCTGTTCAAATAAACCCACCACCAAATTAATTATTAAAACGACCAGCATATATATATATATATATTTTTTTTCTCTCAAATTATTAATATTAAATTTATTTAATAAGTTATCATAATGATTTTTTAATCGAATTGATTTTTTAGTTCCTATGATAACAAAATTATTCCCGATAAAAAATTGATAATATTTTTTAATTTTTAATTCATTAATATCATAAACTGAATACTATTAGATGATTTAAAATTGTGATACTTATAGTAGTCATATCCACTTGTAGTACTCACACATCCTTATGTTTACCAAAATTCCATGTTATAATAAATTTAGTGATTTGGTGTGTGATCTTCAATTTGATTAATGATTTAGTGATTCTATTTACAAGTATTGATGTTGGGATCCTAATAGTATCACTCTTTTGTAAGGATGGTATTCGGATCTACTCAATCTAGTATTACATACTATTAGGTTATTTCCTAGTACCATCCTCACAAAAGAGTAATACTATTAGATTATTTCCTTAATTTTTAGATTTAAATTACTACTAAAAATAAGAGTTTTGCAAGATATTATCTATTTTAGTTTTAAATTACTAGATTAGATATAAAAAAACAAAACTAGTTCAAAGATATACACTTGTTGTACGAAAAGATTACTCGTTGTGTTACCTGTAAGTTGAAATTGTACTTATGATACTTATAGCAGTCCTATCCACTTGTAGTACTCACACATCCATATGTTTACCAAAAGTCCATGTAATGATAAATTTAGTGATTTGGTGTGTGATTATCAATTTGATTAATGATTTAGTGATTCCATTTATAAGAATTGATGTTGGGATCCTAATAGTATCACTATTTTGTGAGGATGATATTAGAAACTACTCAGTCTAGTATTACATACTATTAGGTTATTTCCTAGTACCATCCTCACAAAAGAGTAATACTATTAGGTTATTTCCTTAATTTTTAGTTTTAAATTACTACTAAAAATAAAAGTTTTGCAAGATATTATCTATTTTAGTTTTAAATTACTAGATTAGATATAAAAAAATAAAATTAGTTCAAAGATATACACTTGTTGTACGAAAAGAT
>JAPKLY010000360.1:0-58363 GCA_026898435.1 Prunella vulgaris | reverse complement strand
TTGCGAGGATAGTACATCAGTTCTACTCAGCGCAACCGATCCAACAAAATACAATCATCAAACCTTGAAATGCTATCTTCTAATCCGGAATACGAAATATAAAATCGAACCGTAGGAACGTAGGAAATTCAATGGAGATTACAATGGAAAAAATGGATTAAAGATCTAATGGCTAGATCAAAAGATATGGTAGAAAGAAGATTAAAATCTAACTAAGAACCCACTAAGTAACCTCTAATCTCTCTCTCTAAAACTACCTAGTTATCTGACTAATGAATAATGATGGAATTATGCTTTGAGGATCTGATCCTTGAGTATTTATAGTGCTCCCAATGCTAAGACCAATTTGCCCTTTATTAAACGTGAGAAAAGACGAGAATGCCCTCGAAAATGTGGAATTTTGGACCCTCGCTTGGACAGCTTCAGGATGTCGCTCGGTCATTGGCTTGCACCCGCTTGGATGCTGCACATGCCTCCTGACCGAGCGGGAATTTCTGCTAAGAGCCGAACTGAACCGCTCGGACAGCCGAAGGGAATTTTCGACGTGCAATTTTTGACTTTTTCATAGAGTAAGTGTAAGTCCGACGTGCAATTTTCGACTTTTTCATCTTCGATCCTACGACTCATCCAAGCATCCTAGAGTCTTCATTTGAGTACAAGAAACATCCCCATGGACTCGGATTCCATCATCTCCTCTCCAATAGTTGGGAATTACTCGTTTTTACTCATTTTCACTTACAAATCACATTTTCTTGCCACAAAAGGGATAATAGCACAATTTATAAAAAATTAGGGTCAAATATGAATATAAGCACATAAAAAACAAAGAAAAATGGATGCAAAAAGATGCAATTATGACCCTAATCACTCCCCCAAACTAGATATGGATGCAAGAAAATATGAATAATTGTATCAATGAAGCATCAAGCACATGTCAAATGCCATGAAAATATCAATCAATATCAAGCAAGTCTAGCATGCAATCTCATCTAATCAACCATCAACAATGAATCAACAAGCAAGATATCAAATCAATGAGTCATGATCCTCACATGATAAGTGTTTAGCTCAACCCTCAAGTGTGTAGGCTCTCTCATACATCACACCACATACACATACTACCATAAGCTTGGCCCAAGTCTACATTCTCCACCACTTGATATGACAAATCATTCACACATCAATGAGGACTTTCATAAGGTTGTAGTGTTGGCTCTTTGGTAGGGAAGGAACATATGGATAAAAGTGACTAAGTATGATTAGTAAAGCATAGAAGGAATCAAAGTAGAGATCATTCACCTCCTCATGCAATTTTTCACTTACTCTTCATGCTCTTCCAAAATCACACTTTCAAAGATCATTCTTCCCTTTTGACAAGTTGTGATCATTGTTTGGTGTAAATAAGTCCTCACGCAAGTGTACGTGTTCGCTATGAGCGTGGTAAGCTTGACCAAGTTTTAAAATATATCGAACCCAAAGGAGACGGGGAACTGTAAGGAAAATTCGTAGTTTCAATTGGCTAGCTGACAAAGCAATAAAGGGGAAATGTTTCTATTGTCTACTAATGCGTCAAAGAAGCAAACTACCTATCACCTTGGGTTGCAAAGTGAGCAAATGTGAGAGATATGTGCAGGTATACTATCCTATGTTTCACGTAGTTAAGCATCACTTTATCATGCAATGAGATTGTGTATAATCAATGGACAAGCCACTCTAACATGCAAAAGGTTTCCCTAATAACATATCAAAGCCTCTAATTGTTCATCCAATTCACTAGAGATAATTCTCACTATCTTAGGAATATTATCAAACACTTGATATGCATTGGCCTTAATACAAGAATGTTTAGGAAAATAGCTCTACTTTCGCAAGAGACTAACTCCCTATGGGCCGTAATTATCATCTACACATGCAAGCATTCATACAATCCATCAATTTAGAGAATTAATCATACAACAACTCAAAGCATTCAAAAGATCAACATTTCACTACACTACTCCATAGGAATCATACACTAACACATTAAGGAATTAGCTCATGGCTAATTGAGTAATCATGAGAACAATTAAGCTTGGAACAATCATCATTAAGCAAGAAATGTAAAGAGAATTACCTATTACAATGAAAATTGGAAAGATACAAATTACCTTTAAAATGCTATCTAGCAATCCGACAATGGAAATTGAAATTCGATCGGTGAAAATGTAGCCTTAGACGAGACGAGAATGCAGGAATTAATGGGTCAACGATCAAAGCGGTAGATTAAAAGTTATCTAAGAATTTGTGAGAAGAAATCTTAAGAAACCCACAAGTAATTACCTCTCTCTCTCTAATCTAAGAATCTCACTATGATTATGAACTAATGTGACTTGGATTCTCCTTGAAAATCTGATCCTTAAAGAATTTATAGTCCTCACAATGCTTGGTCCAAAATGCCCTTCATTAAACACGCGAAAAGATGAAACAGCCCTCGAAATTGGGACCATCCGAACCGGCGCACGAGCACAAGCACACGACCACACGAGTCCGGCTCGTGTGAGCACTCGTGTGGTTCGCTCTAGCTCGAACCAGAGCCACCTCGCACGAGTGCAGATTCGTGTGAGCACTCGTGCGAGCCTTCATCGCCCAAACCAGAGCACCATCGCATGAGTCCATGCTTGTGGTCACACGAGTCTAGGCTTGTGGTCGCTCGAGCCCGGACTCGACTTGTCCGATCGATCCTCGATTTCCTCGTTTTCATCATATCTTGAGTTCTGGAGCTCCGATTGACTCGATTCTTTTTCCGTTGCGACCCTCTCTTCGAACTCTTTGACATGGTATATCATTTGCCTCCATTGGATCAACTCAAAATTTCTAGACTTTTACGAACTTGCTAATCTCTTGCCGATTTTGCTCGTTTTCACTACAAAACACATTTTCTTGCCACGAAATGGTTAATAGCACAATTTATACCAAATTAGGGTCAAATATAAATATAAGCACATCAAAACCATGTAGAAATGGATGCAAAAACATGCAATTAAGACCCTAATCACACCCCCAAACTAGATTGTTTCTCGGCCTCGAGCAATAAAGCGATAAGATAAGGGAATAATTGTATGTATGAAGCATCAAGCACAAGATCAATGCCATAGAATCATCACTCAATATTTAGCAAATCTAAGATACAATATCATTCAATCAACTATCAAAATCAAATCAATGAGTACAAAATCAAGTCAATGAGTCATGATCCTGTCAAGATAGGTGTTTCACTCAACACTCAAGTGTTTAAGCTCTCTCATTAATCACACAATGCTACAAATACTACCATAAGCTTGGCTCAAATCTACATTCTCCACCACTTGGAATGACAATTCAATCACACATCAATGAGGACCTTTAAAGGTTGTAGTGTTGGCTCTTTGGTAGGGAAGGAAAATATGGATAAAAGTGACTAAGTATGATTAGTAAAGCATAGAAGGAATCATCATGTAAATCATGTCTTCATGCAAATAGCAATCTCATCTTCATGCTCTTTCAAAATCACATTTTCAAATATAATTCTTCCCTTTTATTGCAAAGTTGTGAACCTACTCACAACACTTGAGTTAAACTTGACCAATTTTTCATGAAAAGTCAACTTTTTTTCAATTTCTTGCTAGCACTTGCCTTTGAGCCTTCTTTTCAATTCAATCCACGCATAGGATTTCTTTCCACATTGGCCGCCAATTTCTTCATCATATAACCAATCTTCCTTCCTTCTTTTCACTCTACTAATCATAAGGACAAGAGAGTTCCAAAAAGGAAGGAAAATGACTTAATGTGTGGTTAGCCAAATGAAAGGATAATAAGCACAAAATTGGTAGCAAAGGATATCAATATCAATGGTAGGCTCATAGGGCTCAGTGGCGCAATATAGAACAAAGTAAATGCCTCATATTATCTCATGTGTAATCATTATCTAATGTAGCCTCAAATAAGACTAAAGCCAAGTTCTAGAGTATAATGCACATGTGTGGAACTCACATCAAGAAAAATGTCATCCGTTCAAAATTGAAACGGGCAAAATTTGGCTCCAATCTCACGGTTAATAGTTGATCAAGACTCATATCATATCAAAAATGCTCATATCAATGAAATCTCAAGAATCATGAAATCAAAAGTATCTAAGATAGAACAAGAATCAAGCAATAAATCCACTACACTAATCAAGAGTTTCAACTCATCCACACAATAATAAACATATCTCATGCACACACTACTCAAAACAAACAACAATATGGCCAAAAATAACAAGCTAAACAAGCACATGATAAGCATAAGGTCCAAAATGTCATAGAAGCACTAGAATCATCCTAAACATAGCATTGCAAAGAGAATGGCAAAATGATCACACCCCCCCAAACTTTTTTGGACCATAGGTCTAAAAAGTTTGGCATAGAGTGGAGACAATATCAAGCAATGCACAAGAATTAAGTACAATCCATAAAAGCATCATGAATCCTAAGATCAAAGTCATCAATAATCCATCATAAAAACAAATACCAAGAGAACTAAACTACCTAAGAAGAAGTACCACCATCATCAAGTAATACCTTTACAAACCAAAAGTCAAATCCTAAAAATACGGGATAGAAGTCATGATAAGGAGAAGAAAATGAGTTACCCATCCTTATGAAGTTAGATATAAATCGTCACTTCACGAAGGGGGGCCATCGGTGGGTAAGTTAAATGCCCTTCATCATAGCTCGTTGTGCCTCCAGAATCTCCTCAATGTTCGTTCCCATGGTGTTCATGTTATTGCTCATGGTGTTCACGGTCCTATTTACGGAATCCACAGTAGTGTTAAGGGAATGATAATCGTCAGTGAGCCTCGTGACATCGGAACGAAGATAAGAATACTCATTCTTAAGTTCCCCCACATCAATCCTCAAAGATTGAACTTCATATACCCATTCATTAAATGTAAACCCTTCAAACACACGAAATCCTTCTTGCTCAAAAGGGTTTTCCTCTTACATAGGCTCTTCCATCTCAACTTGTTCCTCTTGTTGTGCTTGAGAACTTGAAGCACCCCTTGCTCTTTTGTTCAACCTTTGATGAAATTGTTCCTTCAAGTGAATGTGTTCGGGTGTATCGAGCTTCAAGTTATCACTCTTCTTGATGGTGATTAGCTCATACTCAATTAAGGGAAAGAGGTCATGAATATTCCGCCCTACAACACAAACAACCTTCAACTTCCTCTTAAGCTTCTTCGACCTTATCAAATGTATCTCATCAATCAATGCGCCCATTGCACCTTCCCTTTCGGGTGAAGGACTAACCTCTTTGAGCAATAAGTGCAATTATTCCGCACATTTTATTGACTAAGATTCTTCAAAAGATATGCCCCGAAGTCCGCCTTTTTAGAAGTGAGCATCGAATGCAAGATATACAAGTCATCACTTCTCACCCTATTCGGCTCGATTCTTGCAAAGACAGTATTTGCTATGATCCGGTGAGCACAATACAAGATAGGATTAACAAGACTAGAGGACTTAGAAAATTGAGGATTGAAGTTCTCATCATCACTAATCCTTCTCCATATTTCTTGAGCTCTTGAAAACCTTTCCCATACACAGAAATTTCCTTTCTCAACATTTTCTTCACACCCAAAAATCTCATTGATTTGATTTGTTGTCATGACATAGCTCTCATTCTTTATCCGGAATTTTGCTCGAATCGGAACTCCATCCACTTCTCTCGCTTCAAGTGTGCTCAAGAATTCAATGTTTAATTCTTTGCAAGAGTCGAAATGCTGAAGATTAAGCAAACCGCTCCATCCGATATTAGCAAACAAATCTTTAATGTCATTCCCAAAGTTACACTCTTCTAAGGAACTCCTATCATAATATCTCCCGGCTTGGAAATCAATACCACAAACTTGAGCAAATTTCAAAAAGTAGCTCATTTTCTCCTCAAAGAACAATCCATAGTGGGTAGGTGATTCTCCACACTCTTTTAGACACTCTTCTTCCCATGTTGAATCATTCCATCCTTTCTTAGGTCTTGAGCTCGAAGCTTTGCTCTTACCTTTGCCTCTATTAGACATATCCTACAAAAAAAATAAAGCATGAGCAAGATATATATGAAAAATAAGCTCAAACATCACACTTCCTATAAGAATTCAATACATGAGCAAAGGAAGAACAATTAACTCAATTCATTATTAACTACATTCGCTAAGTAGAATAGATTGAACATAATGAGAGTAATTCTAGAATCTAAGGAATCATGCAACTTATAGTCATGCCAATGTCATATATCAATGAAACCTCAAATAAGTAAAAATCATAGGTGAATCAACATCATTAACTCAACCTAGCATCAATATACTCATACCCATTGACAAAGAGCACAACAATATCTTGACAATTCAATTTTAGCATAAAATTCCCAAAAATTCGTCACTATGCCTACACTCAAAAATTCAATCATCAATTAATGAATGCCATTTTTAGCTCATGATTTTGTGCTTTGATTGCTCTTTGTGGATTTTGTGCTATTATGTGTAAGAATAGATTTGAGGAGCATTTTGCTTAAGGTTTTGAGATATTCTTGTTTTAGGAGTTGATATGGAGTGTGCATGGTTTATTGAGCTTGAGTTTCTTGATTAATCACTCTTTCCAAACTTTATTAGGATTCTTGATCCGAAAAAGTTTGAGGGGGTGTGATTCGTGATTAATTTTTCGATTAATTGCTCATTTTCATGATTAATTTGATGATGTTCAATGACCATTTATGTTACATGAGGAGTTTTAAGTTGTGTTGTGTAGGAAAATGGAAGAAAATGGCATGAAAAAGGTGTAAAGAGACGAAAATTCGAAGTGGTGCAAAAAGGCTCGGATTCGTGCACCCACAGGCCAAGATTCGTGCACCCAGCAGCTTGCCATCGTGCGGTGTCAAAAAGCAAAACCAATCACAACAAAAATGATAAAGGATACGAAAAAGGATATAAGGGTGGGTTGCCTCCCACCTAGCGCTTGGATTTAACGTCCCTTAGCCGGACGCTATAAAGCTCAAGTGACTTCAAAATCAATAAGGGTTGAGTGACTTACATCACTCAATTTCCTTCTCCAAAAACATTCCTTCTTCACCACTTTCTTCACCACTTGCGTTACCCCCTTATCTTCATTCACTTTTTTTCTCTTTTCAAAAGATCATCAACACAAAGTTCACTCTTAAGATCAAGAATGTTGTCTTTTACCTTTTCATCACTTTCCATCCTATCTAGTATTACTTTGTTCAATTCTCCTTCAATCTTCTTTGGGGAACTCTCGGAATTGTCATGGATTGAAAAAGTAGCTTTTTCACCATTCATTCCAAGAGTAACCTCTCCTCGCTTGATATTAATCAAGGCATCCGACGTAGCAAGAAAAGGTCTCCCAAAAATGATAGGATTTCGAACATCCTCCTCAATATCAAGTATAACAAAATCAACGGGATAAATGAACTTCCCCTCATGAACAACCACATCTTCTATCACCCCTCTAGGCTTCACTTTAGAACCATCGGCCAATTGCACATTTATTGTTGTTGGCCTCAACTCATGTAAGCCCAACTTTTTAGCAATAGAGAGTGGCATCATATTCACACTTGCACCTAAATCACACAAGGCCTTCATCTTCTTACTTCCTTTGATGTGGCAGCTCAAAATGAAACTCCCCGGATCTTTAAGCTTTTTAGGTAGATGTTTTCGTATCAACTCACTACTCCCATTAGTATGCTTGACCATTTCCGGTTCATTGGATTTCATCTACCTTGCCATAACATCCCTCAAGAACCTTGTATAATTTGGTAATTCCTCAATAGCTTCTAGAAAAGGCATCTTTGAATATAACTTTGTGAAAATCTCAAAGAACTTCTTAAATCTATCATCGAGCTTATATTTCACTCCTTTCGAAATTTCCACCTTTCTTTCCTCGCCCCCTAATTTTTCTACCCCTTCAACTTTCTCATCACCCTTCACAAAGTATTCTTTTCCCTTAACACATTTAACTTCCTCCACCAATTCAAAATAAAAATTCTCCATAGCATTTCTTTTCAACACCTCACTCTTCAACTCATTACAAGTAGAAATAGCATTAATATGCTCTCTTGGATTAGTTTCGGTAGTTGAAGGAAACTTACCCTTGTTGATTTGTGGACTCAAAGACGAAGCAATTTGCCCGAGTTGATATTCTAAGCTCTTGATTTGACTTGCTTGTGAAGTGTACAAGTCATCTACTCTCTTGTTTGTTTCACTATTCATCTTTCTAAACTCCACTTCAAAATTGTCCAACTTCTTCAAAATCAATGTCAAAGTATCCTCCATGCTCCCTTTCCCTTCCTTATTAGGTGGCTTAGACCCCGGATCAATCCCGGGTGGTAATTGAATTGCCCCCTTAGGATTAGAATATAAAAAATTCTCATGCCTCCTATTCGGGTTGTAAGGAAGGTTACTTTGATTTGGATACGGACCTCCTTGTTGTCTAAAAGGTGGAGAAACATATGACCTTTGATTATTTTGGAAAGAATTGTTGTATTAGGCCGACCCATGTAACTCACTTCTTCTTGGGTAGCGGTAGTAGGAGGAGGAATACTCTCGACAACACTCACTTGCATAGGAGCCGGTGCTTGGTTTTGGTTTTGGCCTCCATAGACCAAATTACACACATTTGTTAATCTTTCCTCGAGAAGTGCAACTCGATCACCCATTCCACTATTGGAATCTCTTTGAAAAGCATCATTCGCAGCTATATTCTCGATGATCTCGTTCACTTGACGAATGGTCTTATTCCAAACCGATCCTCCAGCACAAGAATTCAAGTAATTCTTGTCTCCTTTATGCAATCCAATTGTGAATGTCAAAAGTATATCTTCATCCTTCAAACCATGTTGAGGACAAGCCAACAACAAGGTTTGGTACCTTTCCCAAGCACCAGATATTGTTTCTCTTGCCTTTTGTCGAAAAGTCTTTATCTCTTCCCTAGCCTTCAACATTTTTTATGAGGGTAAAATTTCTTGAGAAATTGTGAACGTAACTCCTCCCATGTGGCTACTTTCAGATTCATAGATTGGATCCATGTCTTAGCTCTCCCGGTCAAGGTAAAATTAAAGAAATGGAGCTTCTTTTCATTATCCGACATCCCTTTGTATTTGATCGTGTCGCATAACTCCATGAAGTTATTGAGATGAGCATTGGGATCTTCTCGATCACTTGATCCTTCGAAAGGAGACTCCTTTAACAACTTCAACAGATTAGTGTTAAGCTCAAACTTCTCGGCATCTATCGGTGGTCTCTCAATACCATCATAATGCTCATTTACTCTTGGCTGAAAGTAGTCTCGGAGTAATAGTTCATTGTTTTGCAGTGGGTTCACGATTTGTGGTCTTTGGTGTTGAGGTTGTGGTTGATATGGATAGTAAGGATAGTTATGTGGTGGTGGTGGATAGTATGGTTGGTTTATTGGTGGATAGTTTGGGTAGTTAGGATATTGAGGTGGGTAGTATGGTTGATTTGGTGGTGGATAAGGTTGATATTGACGTGGTATTGGTTGTGGTTGTGGAACCTCCCTTTGAGCGAAGTGATCCTCACCTTGATGCACTTGTCCTTTTAATGGTTCCTCTTCTCTAATTTCATCTCGAGCTTCATTCATTTGATTATCCATGTTCTCTCGATTCAATCTAGATTCTCTTCTTCTTCTTCATAGGCTCGTTTCAAGATCTAAATCAAAGGGTAATAAGTCTCCCCCTTGACTTCTCGTGTGCATATACCTACAAGAAAATGAGTATCAAATTCTCACAGTAGTAACCAATCGAAAATAAAGGAAACAACAAACAACTAAACAATCTAGCCGACTCCCCGGCAACGGCGCCAAAAACTTGTTCGGTGTAAATAAGTCCTCACGCAAGTGTACGTGTTCGCTATGAGCGTGGTAAGCTTGACCAAGTTTTAAAATATATCGAACCCAAAGGAGACGGGGAACTGTAAGGAAAATTTGTTGTTTCAATTGGCTAGCTAACAAAGCAATAAAGGGGAAAGGTTTCTATCATCTACTAATGCGTTAAAGAAGCAAACTTCCTATCACCTTGGGTTGCAAAGTGAGCAAATGTGAGAGATATGTGCTAGTATACTATCCTATGTTTCATGTAGTTAAGCATCACTTTATCATGCAATGAGATTGTGTATAATCAATGGACAAGCCACTCTAACATCCAAAAGGTTTCCCTAATAACATATCAAAACCTCTAATTGTTCATCCAATTCACTAGAGATAATTCTCACTATCTTAGGAACATTATCAAACACTTGATATGCATTGGCCTTAATACAAGAATGTATAGGAAAATAGCTCTACTTTCGCAAGAGACTAACTCCCTATTGGCCATAATTATCATCTACACATGCAAGCATTCATACAATCCATCAATTTAGATTATTGATCATACAACAACTCAAAGCATTCAAAAGATCAACATTTCACTACACTACTCCATAGGAATCATACACTAACACATTAAGGAATTAGCTCATGGCTAATTGAGTAATCATGAGAACAATTAAGCTAGGAACAATCATCATTAAGCAAGAAATGTAAAGAGAATTACCTATTACAATGAAAATTGGAAAGATACAAATTACCTCTAAAATGCTATCTAGCAATCCGACAATGGAAATTGAAATTCAATCAGTGAAAATGTAGCCTTAGACGAAACGAGAATGCAGGAATTAACGGATCAACGATCAAAGCGGTAGATCAAAAGTTATCTAAGAATTTGTGAGAAGAAATCTTAAGAAACCCACAAGTAACTACCTCTCTCTCTCTAATCTAAGAATCTCACAATGATTATGAACTAATGTGACTTGGATTCTCCTTGATAATCTGATCCTTGAAGTATTTATAGTGCTCACAATGCTTGGTCCAAAATGCCCTTCATTAAACGCGCGAAAAGATGAAACTGCCCTCGAAATTGGGACCATCCGAACCAGTGCACGAGCACAAGCACACGACCACACGAGTCTGGCTCGTGTGAGCACTCGTGTGGTTCGATCTAGCTCGAACCAGAGCCACCTCGCACGAGTGCAGGTTCGTGTGAGCACTCGTGCGAGCCTTCATCGCCCGAACCAGAGCACCATCGCACGAGTCCGTGGTTGTGGTCACACGAGTCTGGGCTTGTGGTCGCTCGAGCCCGGACTCGACTTGTCCGATTGATCCTCGACTTCTTCATTTTCTTCATATCTTGAGTTCTAGAGCACCGATTGACTCAATTCTTTTTCCGTTGCGACCCTCTCTTCAAACTCTTCGACATGGTATATCATTTGCCTGCATTGGATTAACTCACAATTTCTGGACTTTTACAAACTTGCTCGTCTCTTACCGATTTTGCTCATTTTCACTACAAAACACATTTTCTTGCCACGAAATGGTTAATAGCACAATTTATACCAAATTAGGGTCAAATATGTATATAAGCACATCAAAACCATGTAGAAATGGATGCAAAAACATGCAATTAAGACCCTAATCAATCATACTCACAACACTAGAGTCAAACTTGACCATAATTTTACAAAAAGTAAACCTTTTTCATTTGCAAGCACTTGCCTTTTTTTCACATCAATCCATGCGTACTTGAATTTCTTTCCACTTTAGCCACCATTTTCTTCATCATATCATAAATCTTCCTTCCTTCTTTTCACTCTACTAATCATAGGGACAAGAGAGTTCCAAAAAGGAAGGAAAATGGCTTAAAGTGTGGTTAGCCAAAGGAAAGGTCTATAGGCACAAAATGGTGAGCAATGGATAATAATATCAATGGTAGGCTCATAGGGCTAAGTAGATCAATATTGATCAAAGAAATGCCTCAAATCATATAATGTGAAATCCTTATCTAATGTAGCCTCAAATAAGGCCAAAGCCAAGTTCTAGAGTATAATGCACATGTGTGGAACTCACATCAAAGAAATATCATCCGTTCAAGATTGAAACGGGCATCAAAAGCTCAAAACCTCACGCGTAGTAGGTGATCAAGACTCATATCATATCAAAATGCTCAAATCATCAAATTATCAAGAATCATAGAATCCATATCAAGCTAGACAAGATAAGAATCTAATGATAATTCCACTACATCAAACCTATACTATCAACATTATCCACACAATCATAAACATATCTCATGCCACACTACTCTCAACTAGCAACAAAATGGCTAAAATCAACAAGCAAAACAAGTCATATACTAGGCACATGATCTAAAAACATCATAGAAGCACTAGAATCATTCTAAACATATCATTGCAATGAGATTTACGAAATGAACACACCCCCCAAACTTTTTTAGACCAAAGGTCTAAAATGTTTGGCAAAGAGTGAAGAAAAGATCATGCAATGCACAATACAACAAGAATCAACACTTAAGCTCAAAATAGCAATCTACAAAAGAACAAACTAACATGAGGAAAAGGAAGCAAGTATCAAACTTAAGTAAGAAAGGAGTATAGAAAACATACCTATGTAAGGAAGTGAAGAGTAGAAATGTAGAGCTTGAATTCCAAAAATTTTCCTCTTCTCTTCTCGTGTGTTTTGGAAGAGTGTGTGTGCAAAAATTTGGTGTAAAATGTGTGTGTTTGTGTGTGGAATATAGTGTACAATGGTGTAAAAATAAAGTGTGGTCAAAATAAGAAAAGTGATCAAAATACCTTACCTTGGGTCACGTGACCACGGGCGCTCGGACAGCTTGAGGCAGCAGCTCGGACGGCTCCTGGTGGAGCGGGATTTTTCGCCCTGGGTCGTAGGGAATAGCTCGGACACACTTAGGCCAACGCTCGGACACCTTGAGCTAGCCGCTCGGTCAGAGCCTTTTTTCAATATTTCCGAATTTAATTTTTCTACACCACTTCAAACAATTTTTAACCACCACAAACATCATCAATCAATATCAAATAGCCCATATGAAGAATGATCACACCCCCCAAACTTTTTCGGATTGTAAATCCTAAAAGTTTTGAAAAGAATGATGAATATGGCATAAGCAAAGCAATTAAAGCACACATCCAAATATAATCATGCACAACACTATCCAAAACCAATCCTATCATGTCCATATAAACTCCCCCAAACTACCAATTAAGCACAAGTAAAAATCAAGAGTGAAAATATCACAACTTACTTCCTAATCCATAATCAAATCAAACATACAAACAAAACTTTCTAAACAACAGATTTAAACAAGTAAACAATAATTTTTTGGATGGGTTGCCTCATATCTAGCGCTTGGATTTAACGTCCCCTAGCCGGACGACACCAATGTTAGCTAAATGGCCAAGGATATTTGTCATCCCTCCCATCTAACTCTAATCTCATAGCATCATGATCAAGGAAACAAGTAGGATTTCTACCCCATACACCTACTTTCCTTATCATTTTGAATTTATAAGCACAAATATTATTCTCTTTTCTTCTCAAAACACCGTTCCACCCCCATCTCCTATTATCAAAATTGTTCAAGAAGATTCTTAATTCAATCTTTTTATCAATCAACTCTAGAGGCAAGACAAATTCACAATAAACAACATTATCAATTAAAACACAAGTAGAAGAGTGTAAGAGTTTAAAAATGCTCATTTCATCATTAAGCTCATCTTCTACTTCATCTTGTTGTTCCTCTCCATTTATGCTCATGTCCCATAGTGGACATTCATCTTCCTCTTCTTGTTCATTCTCCTCTCCTCCTCTTGAATCATCTACTTCCTTATCCTCTACATCTTGTTCTTTCAACTCTTCCTTCTCTTCTTCAAAATTCCTATCAAGGCATACACAACGAGTTGGATACTCTATATCATCATAACAAGGAATAATATCATAATCAATAAAATTGTAAAAAGGATTAGTAAAACTCTTAAGATCGGAGGTATCTTGAGCATGAGTAAATTTGATCTCTTCATAATCATCTTCATCTTCTTTGATCTCACTTAAGATTTCTCCTTTGCTACCATCAATATCATCAACAAGATGATCCACATTAAAATCAAATTGATCAATAAGATCATTGTATTCATCATGCTCATCCTCAACTTTGTCATCCTCTTCACTTTCATCAATTTCTTCTTTTTTCTCTTCATTTTCACACTTTTCTCTTTCTTCTTCTTCTTCTAGTTCATCCTTCTCTTCATCTTGATTCATAATCAATGTAGCATGAGGAAATTTATAAGCAATATCATCATTAATAATAGGAATTTCAAAGTCAATGTAAGCATGAGAAGGTTCAATAGACATTTGAATTCCAATACAATTTAGAATAGAAAGAGATTTAGTCTTCTCATGATGATGATCATGTTCATCTTCCACATTCCCTTCTTCCCCCATGCTTTCCACTTCACCTTCATCTTCATCATTACCCCCATCTTCCTCCTCACACATCTCATTAGCTTGAGTACTCAATCGCTCCAATTGGAACTCCAAACTTTTAATTTGATGACTTTGAGACATGAACATTTCATCAAACTCCTTGTTTGTCCTGTCAAAGCACCTTTCATTTTCACTTCTCATTTCTTCCAATTGCTTGAGAATTTGAGCTAAAATGTCCTCCTCATAGCTTGAAGAAGTGTCTTCTTGATGGAAGGGCATAGGAGGATATGGAGTGTAGGAGCATGTATCTTGGTAAGGAGTGTAGGAATATGGATCTTCATAGGAGGAGGAATTTTGATAGGTGTATGAAATTGGAGAATAAAGATATGATTCTTCTTGTGGAGATGGTGGTTGATATGGGTAAGGTTGATAGGTGTATGAATTAGGAGGATATGTGTCTTGCAGGGAATACGAGCAATGGTTGTATTCGCCCATCTCAATCTGATAATAAAAAATGAAATTCAATCAGTAGAAACGTAGCCCTAGCTGAGATGACCAGGAATAAACGGATTGAAGATTCGAACGGTAGATCAAAAGTTATCGATGAAATCGTAAGAAGAAATCTTATAAACCCAACTAGTAACCACCTTATCTCTCTCTAAACTAATCTAAGAACTAAGAATTATGAAGATTATGACTAAGATGCCTTGAGAATCTGATCCTTGAGGTATTTATAGTGCCCACAATATTTAGTCCAAAATGCCCTTCATTAAACGCACGAAAAGAAGAAACAGCCCTAGAAGGTGTGCCAAATCTAGCTTTCGCACCAATTCATGCAGGTGGCCGCACGAATCGATTCATGCACAGCATTCGTTCGGTCCCTTGGTGAACGAACCAGGGATTTCCCAAACGAACCTGGCTTGGTCGTCGCACGATTCCTGGCTTGGTGGCGCACGAATGATTAGGGTCATAATTGCATGTTTTTGCATCCATTTCTACATGGTTTTGATGTGTTTATGTTCATATTTGACCCTAAAATGCTATACTTTGTGTATTTAACCCTTTTTGGCTAGAAAGTTGTGTTTTGTAGTGAAAATGAGCAAAAATCGGCAAGAGATGAGCAAGTTCGTAAAGTCCAGAAATTGTGAGTTGATCCAATGAAGGAAAATGATATACCATTTCGAAGAGTTCGAAGAGTGGGTCGCAACGGAAAAGGAATCGAGTCAATCGGAGCTCTAGAACTCAAGATATGAAGAAAATGAGGAAGTCGAGGATCGATCGAACAAGTCGAGGCCAAGTTCAAGCGCAGCCAGGCCAGACTCGTGTGACCATGAGCCTGCACTCGTGCGAGGTGGCTCTGGTTCCGGTGATGAAGGCTCGCACGAGTGATCACACAAGCCTGCACTAGTGCGAGGTGGCTCTGGTTCGGGCGAGATAAATCTACACGAATGCTCACACGAGCCAGACTCGTGTGGTCATAGGCAGGGACTCATGCGACGGTTCGGAAAGAAACAATTTCGGGGGCAGTTTCGTCTTTTCACGCGTTTAATGAAGGGCATTTTGGACCAAGCATTGTGGGCACTATAAATACTCCAAGGATCAGATCCTCAAGAAAGAATCCAAGTCACATTAATTCATAATCATAGTTAGATTCTTAGATTAGAGAGAGAGAGGTAGTTACTTGTGGGTTTCTTAAGATTTCTTCTCACAAATTCTTAGATAACTTTTGATCTATCGTTTTGATCGTTGATCCGTTAATTCCTGCATTCTCGTCCGATATAAGGCTACATTCTCACCGATTGAATTTCAATTTCCATTGTCGTATTGCTAGTTAGCATTTTAGAGGTAAATTGTATCTTTCCAATTTTCATTGTAATAGGTAAATCTCTTTACATTGCTTGCTTAATGATGATTGTTCCTAGCTTAATTGTTCTCATGTTTATTCAATTAGCCATGAGCTAATTCCTTTATGTGTTAGTGTATGATTCCTATGGAGTAGTGTAGTTATATGTTGATCGTTTGAATGCTTTGAGTTGTTGTATGATCAATTCTCTACATTGATGGATTGTATGAATGCTTGCATGTGTAGATGATAATTAGGGCCATTAGGGAGTTAGTCTCTTGCGAAAGTAGAGCTATTTTCCTAAACTTTCTTGTATTAAGGCCAATGCATATCAAGTGTTTGATAAAATTCCTAAGATAGTGAGAATTATCTCTAGTGAATTGGATGAACAATTAGAGGCTTTTATATGTTATTAAGGAAACCTTTGCATGTTGGAGTGGCTTGCCCATTGATTATACACAATCTCATTGCATGATAAAGTGATGCTTCACTCCATGAAACATAGGATAGTACACTAGCACATATCCCTCACATTTGCTCACTTTGCAAACCAAGGTGATTGGTAGTTTACTTCTTTGACGCATTAGTAGACGATAGATACCTTTCCCCTTTATTGCTTTGTTAGCTAGCCAATTGAAACAACGAATTTTTCTTACAAGTTCCCCGTCTCCTTTGGGTTCGATATATATTAAAACTTTGTCAAGCTTATCACGCTCATAGCGAACACGTACACTTGCGTGAGGACTCACTTACACCGAACAAGTTTTTGGCGCCATTGCTGGGGAAACGGCTAGTTTGTTTGGATGTTTATTGTTTCTTTTATGTTCGAATTTTATTGGTAATATTGTGATAGCTCCTTGAGAGTTACGTACCCAAGTGTAGGTTGATTTCAAGTAATTAAAATTTCTCGGGAGACCGAGTGTCGAACCACAGGGAGATTTGGAAGAAAAAGATATTATCTAGTTGAGAGGTTTAAATAAAGTAACAAAATACTAGAGCTTCGGGATTCCACTTTAGATAAAAATACTAGAGTTCTGATCTTGGTTATCTTTGATAACTCAATCGAAATCTAACAATCAAGTGATTTCAATCGGAAGATATAACTTTGAGCACATATAATACTTTTGAAAAGTACCTTTAGAAATTCGAACAAGTTTATAAAATCAATAGTTGATATGTAAAACTAAGCATTTGTTGTGCCAATAAGTCTACAACAAATCAAAGTAATGACACATCAAAACCTCTCTTAAAAACTCTTCAAATGACTAAAGGATTAAAACTTTGAAAATCTTTATTGAATAACCAAGAACATCACTAATACTTTACTAAAGCTTCATCCCTAACTCTAGTAAAATATTTAGCTACTCATACTAATACAATAAGAACTCATATTTCTAAGAGAGATACTAGACTAAGATAGAAGGATTACAAGGAAAATGGGATGCCTTCAAGGGTTGCTAAAGGGCTCTTTATATAGGCCTCCAAATAGTGAATCATGGAGACTTTAGGAACCAATTCACGTGGCCTGTAAACATCAGTAATTTAATTGCCCTTGCCGTCTGAATTTCATCTTGACTTATGAATGAAAGTTGTAGGCCGTTGGATTAGCTTTCCAAGGAATCTAAGATCTCCAAAATTGGATCTCTAGATTGTGAGTTATGACCATAATAGTGGAGTTGGTAAAACTGGATTGTTTTTCTCCGCGAATTTATGGTGGTCTATTGAAAAACAGATATCTCAGCTTGCACAAAATCAACGCCTTTAATATTTCTACTGTGTCTTGATGAATTTCTTTTCTAACCAATGGATTTGGTCTTGTGTAAATTGGACTTTTGTGTGAATTATGGTGAATTATTTCCCAACATGTGTACTGAGATGGCGGAATTTTGAAGCCCTGCATTGATTGTCATTTTGACCATTGAAGCCGGAACTTTTGACACTTGAGCCCTGAAGACAAGTTGTAGAGCAACGAATTAGTGATCAAATACAACTGGAATTGGTTCAATTGGTTTAGTGAGGCTCCAGATACTGTTCAAATACGAAAATGTGTTTTGAGTCCAAACATTGGACAGAATTGGAGTCTTCACTTATGAGTACAAATACAATCCAAACATGTAAAATTGGATCACTAAAGTGTCTTAAGTATTTAGTACATTGTCTTAGGTGTTCATATCATAAAATTTGGATAAATATAACTCCACTTAAGACCTCAACAATATACAATAGACATAATGGTTAGGTTGAATTATACATATGCTACTTATTTAAATAGAAAACATAAATACTTATAACTAATTAGAAAGTGTGAAATTATATATAAATACGCTAAACAATACATTATAGTACACAAAATAATACACAAAATAGGTAAAATACATGAATACTTAAACGCTAATCATATTGTGAGAGTTTTGATACTTGTGGTTATGTGTGTTTACATGTCTATCTTTTTTTCTTTGTGTGTTCTTAATCATGCTTCGTGAGTGTTGATACTTGCTTATTTTTGTAGGAGTGAACTTACTTGAAGATGGACGGATACAACTATTACTCGTATCCTCCACAATAAACATACCCTCCTCAACCATACACATATCAACCTCATCATTATTCACCATCTCCATATCAACCACCACCTCGACAACCATATCCTTATTTTCCTCAACCTTACTCATATTCCTATCCATATTCCTATCCTTACCCCTATCAAGATTCACACTCTTACACTCATCCTTCTCCTAAACCTTTGCACAAAGAAGGGGATGTAGTGAAAGTAAAAGAACAAGAGAAAGAAGAAGATCAACCAAAAGAAGATGTATATGATCAAATTGATCGATTTCTTGAAGAGAATAAAGATTTGAATGATGAAGACTTCAAGATAATCTTGCACTATAATGATAAATGATCTTATGATCCCTTTTCTTTCACGATTCATTCTATATCTCTTGACAAAGAAATTTATGACTCTACTTCTTGTGTTAAAATTGATAGGAATCAAGGAGAAGATGAAGGAGAAAAAAAGGGGAGAATGAGAAAGAGGACCAAATTGTGGTGAAGAGGATAGAGGACATTCAACTTGTCGAAGAAGAGGAAGAGGAATGTCCACTCATGGACATGAGCAAGATCGAAGACGAACATCAAGATAAAGAGGAAGAGGAGCCTTTAAGTGAAATGAGCATATCTTTACCCTTGGACTCTTCTACTATAGTTTATGTTGACAATATTGTTTATATTGATTTCGTCTTGCCTCTTGATATAGTTGATGATAAGATTGAGTTGAGAGTATTTTTGAATATTTTTGAAAGTCGGAAAAGGGGGTGGATAGGATTGTTGAGGAAAGAAGAAGTGAATAAATGTGCTTATAAGTTTAAATTGATAAGGAAATTGGGGGTGTGGGGTAGAAATCCTACGTGTTTCCTTAATCATAATGTTTTGAGATTGTTTGATGGGGAGGAGGCCAAATATCCTTGGCCATTTAGCTAACATTGGTGTCGTCAGGCTAGGGGACGTTAAATCCAAGCGCTAGATGGGAGGCAACCCATCCAAAAAGTTTTTGTGTACTTGTTTGATTTGTGGTTTAAATAGTTTTATTTTTGTTTCGTTGATTTACTTGAAGGATTGGGAAGTAAGTGTGTTTTACTCATCTTGGTCTTTATTGTGTGCTAATATCTTCTCTTTGTTCTTGATGATTACTTGTGCTTAATTGCTAGTAAGTGGGATGTGCATAGTATACTGGTAGGATGAGTATTGAAGAAGTGTTGTGCATGAATGAGTGCCTAATTGCTTAATTCTAGCCATATTCATCATTCTTGTCCAAACTTTTAGGATTTATAGTCTGAAAAAGTTTGGGGGGGTGTGATCATTCTTCATATGAGCTATTTGATGATGATTGGTGATGTTTGTAGTAGTTTATAATGGTTTGAAATGGTGTAGGGAATTTAATTTCGGAAATTGGTGAAAAATAGCCCTGACCGAGCGCCGGCCTTGAAGCGTCCAAGCGCCCACCTTGAGCTGACAGAGCGAATAGCTACGGCCTAGGGTGAAAAATTCCACTCCCTCAGGAGCTGTCCGAGCGGCCGCCTTCAGCTGTCCGAGCGCCTGTCCACGTGTGACCGAGCGGCAGCCCTGAGGTGAATTTTGTTGTCCATTATTCTTGTTTTGACCACACTTTCTTCCTACACCATTGTACACCATTTTCCACACACAAACACACACATTTTACACCAAATTCTTGCACACACACTTTTCCAAAAACACATGAGAAGAGGAGAGGAAATTCTTGAAACTCAAGCTCTACATTTCTACTCTTCACTTCCTTCCATAGGTATGTTTTCTATACTCCTTCCTTACTAATGCATGTTTACTTGCTTCCTTCTCCTCATGATTAGTTTATTCTATTGTAGATTGCTATTTTGAGCTTATGTGTTGATTCTTGTTGTATTGTGCTTTATTCTTGTGCATTGCTTGATCTTGTCTCCACTTCTTTGCCAAACTTTTTAGACCCTCGGTCCAAAAAAGTTTGCGGGGCTGTGATCGTTTCGTCATTCTCTTCGCAATGCTATTCTTATGATTGATTTTTAGTGCTTCTATGATGTTTTGGACCATATGCTTATGATTAGGCCTTGTTTTGCTTGTTATCTTTGGCCATATTGTTGTTTGCTTTGAGTAGTGAATGCATGAGATATGTTTATTGTTGTGTGGATGAGTTGAAAGTCTTGATTAGTGTAGTGGATTTGTTTCTTGATTCTTGTTCTATCTTAGATACTTTTGATCTCATGATTCTTGAGATTTCATTGATATGAGCATTTTTTATATGATATGAGTCTTGATCAAACCATTACCCGTGAGATTTGAGCCAAATTTTGCCCGTTTCAATCTTAAACGGATGACATTTTTCTTGATGTGAGTTCCACACATGTGCATTATACTCTAGAACTTGACTTTAGTCTTATTTGAGGCTACATTAGATAATGATTTCACATGAGATGATATGAGGCATTTTCTTTGATCTATATTGCCCCACTTAGCCCTATGAGCCTACCATTGATATTGATATCCTTTGCTACCAATTTTGTGCTTATAATCCTTTCATTTGGCTAACAGCACTTTAAGCCATTTTCCTTCCTTTTTGGAACTCTCTTGTCCTTATGATTAGTAGAGTGAAAAGAAGGAAGGAAGATTGGTGATATGATGAAGAAAATGGCGGCCAACGTAGAAAGAAATCCTATGCATGGATTGTTATGAAAAGAAGGTTCAAAAGGCAAGTGCTAGCAAGAAATTGAAAAAAGGTTGACTTTTCATGAAAATTTGGTCAAGTTTGACTCAAGTGTTGTGAGTATGTTCACAACTTTGCAAAAAAGGGAAGAATTATCTTTGAAAACGTGATTTTGAAAGAGCATGAAGATGAGATTGCTATTTGCATGAAGACATGATGATTCCTTCTATGCTTTACTAATCATACTTAGTCACTTTTATCCATATTTTCCTTCCCTACCAAAGAGCCAACACTACAACCTTTAAAAGTCCTCATTGATGTGTGATTGAATTGTCATTCCAAGTGGTGGAGAATGTAGACTTGAGCCAAGCCTATGGTAGTATTTGTATCATTGTGTGATGAATGAGAGAGCTTAAACACTTGAGTGTTGAGTGAAACACCTATCTTGAGAGGATCATGACTCATTGACTTGATTTTGTGCTCATTGATGTGATTTTGATAGTTGATTGGATGATATTGTATCTTAGATTTGCTAGATATTGAGTGGTGATTCTATGGCATTGATCTTGTGCTTGATGCTTCAAACATACAATTATTCCCATATCTTATCGCTTCGTTGCTCGAGGCCGAGCAACAATCTAGTTTGGGGGTGTGATTAGGGTCATAATTGCATGTTTTTGCATCCATTTCTCCATGGTTTTGATGTGTTTATGTTCATATTTGACCCTAAAATGCTATACTTTGTGTATTTAACCCTTTTTGGCTAGAAAGTTGTGTTTTGTAGTGAAAACGAGCAAAAATCGGCAAGAGACGAGCAAGTTCATAAAAGTCCAGAAACTGTGAGTTGATCCAATAGAGGCAAATGATATGCCATGTCGAAGAGTTCGAAGAGAGGGTCGCAACGGAAAAGGAATCGAGTCAATCGAAGCTCTAGAACTCAAGATATGAAGAAAACGAGGAAGTCGAGGATCGATCGGACAAGTCGAGGCCAAGTTCGAGCTCAGCCAGGCCAGACTCGTGTGACCATGAGCCTGCACTCATGCGAGGTGGCTCTGGTTAGGGCAATGAAGGCTCGCACGAGTGATCACACGAGCCTGCACTCGTGCGAGGTGGCTCTGGATCGGGCGAGATCAATCCACACGAATGCTCACACGAGCCAGACTCGTGTGGTCATAGGCAGGGACTCGTGCGACGGTTCGGAAAGACACAATTTTGGGGGCGGTTTCGCCTTTTCACGCGTTTAATGAAGGGCATTTTGGACCAGGCAATGTGGGCACTATAAATACTCCAAGGATCAGATTCTCAAGAAAGAATCCAAGTCACATTAGGTCATAATCATAGTTAGATTCTTAGATTAGAGAGAGAGATGTAGTTACTTGTGGGTTTCTTAAGATTTCTTCTCACAAATTCTTAGATAACTTTTGATCTACCGCTTTGATCGTTGATCAGTTAATTCCAGCATTCTCGTCTGATCTAAGGCTACATTCTCACCGATTTAATTTCAATTTCCATTGTCGTATTGCTAGTTAGCATTTTAGAGGTAAATTGTATCTTTCCAATTTTCATTATAATAGGTAAATCTCTTTACATTGCTTGCTTAATGATGATTGTTCCTAGCTTAATTGTTCTCATGTTTACTCAATTAGCCATGAGCTAATTCCTTTATGTGTTAGTCTATGATTCCTATGGAGTAGTGTAGTGATATGTTGATCTTTTGAATGCTTTGAGTTGTTGTATGATCAATTCTCTACATTGATGGATTGTATGAATGCTTGTATGTGTAGATGATAATTAGGGCTATTAGGGAGTTAGTCTCTTGCGAAAGTAGAGCTATTTTCCTAAACTTTCTTGTATTAAGGCCAATGCATATCAAGTGTTTGATAAAATTCCTAAGATAGTGAGAATTATCTCTAGTGAAGTGGATGAACAATTAGAGGCTTTGATATGTTATTAGGGAAACCTTTTGCATGTTGGAATGGCTTGCCCATTGATTATACACAATCTCATTGCATGATAAAGTGATGCTTCACTCCATGAAACATAGGATAGTACACTAGCACATATCCCTCACATTTGCTCACTTTGCAACCCAAGGTGATAGGTAGTTTACTTCTTTGATGCATTAGTAGACGATAGATACCTTTCCCCTTTATTGCTTTGTTAGCTAGCCAATTGAAACAATGAATTTTCCTTACAAGTCCCCGTCTCCTTTGGGTTCGATATATATTAAAACTTGGTCAAGCTTACCACGCTCATAGCGAACACGTACACTTGCGTGAGGAATCATTTACACCGAACAACGAACCCGGCTTGGTCTCGTTCGATCTTTCCTTGACTTCCTCGTTTCCTTCATATCTTGAGTTCTAGAGCTCTGTTTGACTCGATTCTTTTTCCGTTGCGACCCTCTCTTACAACTCTTGGACATGGTATATCATTTGCCTCCATTGGATCAACTCACAATTTCTGCACTTTTACGAACTTGCTCATCTTTTACCGGGTTTGCTCGTTTCCACTACAAAACACAACTTTCTAGCAAAAAAGGGTTAAATGCACAAAGTATAGCATTTTAGGGTCAAATATGAACATAATCACATAAACAAAATAGAGAAATAGATGCAAAAAGATGCAATTATGACCCTAATCAATATGCAAAAAGTTTGAAAGATTGACATGATGGACGCGGGAAACAAGGTGTGGAAAAGTGTATATGACGCCTCGAATTTTGTGCCACGACAATACGCCCACCAGCATAGGTAGCTCGCCAAGAAGCTCGGCATCACACCAAAGAGAGTTCTCCTACACTCGAGCTCTCACCCACAGGCACAAATCAGCTCGCCCACACATTAGAAGTATCATGATGTGGATGAGCTGAGGGGCAAATGTTGATAGGCGAACTAAAGCGAACTACTAATGAAGGATTACAAGAATAAATAACCAAGGTTGAGGAGCTGGCCAGCATGGAGGCTGAGAAGCTCGCCAGGAGCTCCCCAACATGGCCCCATGCCACGACGCCAACTTAGACCAAGTCAACACCAAGAGTAGCAGGGTAGCTCGCCTAGATGCAGGGGAGCTCGTCCAGACGCATGGGAGCTCGCCCAAACGCAGGGGAGCTCTCCCAGACGCAGGGGAGCTCATCCCGACACATGGGAGCTCGCCCAGACGCAGGAGAGCTCGCCCAGACACAAGATGACGTGCCAAGAGTTGACCAACACCAGGAGAGAGAGAGCTCGTAGGAAAGCTCGCCCACATACAGGGGAGCTCGCCAACACCCAGGAGACAAGGCTGAAGTCCACTACCATCACCACAACCCGAAATAGCACAAGGCAAAGTAGCTCGCGGAGAAGCTCGCCCAGTCCGAAGTATGGACAGTAGCTATATAGGAAACTAGTAGTGATGTAATAGAACGAAGCTATGTAATAGAAGCATAGTAGCAGGTAAAGACAGGTGTAAGGACACTTGTCAGCATCTAAAGCCAAATAGGCTCACAAGGTGCCGCCCCATTACATGCAAACCTATAAATAGGTCTTTTGTACACATTTTCTCTCTCTAGGTTCACAATTTCAGATTTACTTTCTCTCTAACTCTCACTACACTCTCTCTACACTGCGAATTCAGGGCGAAGTGGAGTGCTGGTAGTTTATGGGCGGTTTTTGATTGAGAAAAGGTGAGGCGGTTACTATTGTTGAGGTGAGATGTGGCGGACATGAGTTGGACTGCGGTTGACGGAAATATTTCCGGGAGGCAAGTAGTGCGGTGGAATGCGGTGGCTGTTGGTTGCAGGTTGCGACGAGATGTTTCGACGGACTGCAGTTCCGGCGACTTGAACGATTTGCAGGTGAGTGGTGTTCGGTGGCGGGGTTGCGGTGTAGAGGTTTGTGCGCGCGATTTCTTGATTTGGAGCGATGGTTTCCGGCGTAAGGCAGAGTATGATGGCTGAGATTCCAGCTGTGGGAATCTGATTGACGGCAGCGGTTGTGCGTGGGTTGTGGCGGCTTCGAGTAATTGGCGACGATTGAGGGTGATTTCCGGCAGAATAATTTGGACTCCAGTGGCGGTTTCTTCATGGTTGCAGTAGTGTTGGCTTGATTGTAGGCGGTGGTTTAGAGCAGGTCTTTGCAGATTTCCGGCGAGACAGGGAACGGTTGGGGTTTGTCGCTGTGACGGTTTCAGATCGGATTCCGACATCTTTCCAGCGTCGATGCGGAATTTACGGTTGGAAAGAGACTGCTTCAATTGTGGTTTCAATGGTAGAAATGTTGACGTGGATCGGATTTAGCTGGAAGGTTTATTGTGGTTTGCTTCACTTGGAATATCCGGCAATGAGCTTCAGACGTGTGGGCTTAAAATATTATCAATGGACTTCACTCCCATAAATTGGGCCGAAAATTGGCCTTCACCATGGGCTTTCAAATCTTCAATAATAATATATATGTTTAAGGATAATCAGAACGTAAAGAACGAAGAACACAGAGATTTGTTGACTCAATTCATCTGAAAGATTATGTTTGGGGGCGTACCAAGCCGAGAGATTATTTCACTATTTCTGTGTATGAGATCCTTTTATATAGGTTACAAACTAGGGTTACAGGAATATAAGATACATAATGAAATGACTAAACTATCTTTCTATTAATTACTTTTGATAAAGACACATAAATGTAATTTCCTTTAACACTCCCCCTTATGCCAAATCAAAATGATGAATGGTGCATGAATGTTGCCTCGATAAAAACCTTGCAAAGTAACATCCATATAAGAAAAATAAATTTTGGTCGAAGGGAAAATGAGTTGCAACACACCTATGTTAAGACTCTCCCTGAAGTCTACACCTTTCAACTGATAGGTACATCTATCAAGTGAGCTCAGAAAATTTACACATCTCAATTCCTTTAAGATGTATCACAAAAGTTATCTTGGACAATGATTATGTAAATAACTCAATCACATTTTCTTTAGAGCTTACTTAAATTGTCTGAATCTTGAGCAAAGTTTGTTGTTGCATGTTATAGAAGAACTTTGGTGATATATGCTTCATATTATCACATATATAACACAGTTACATCTATTCAATGCATGCAATATATTCTTCGTATATACAAGTAGGATATTTAGTGGTAGAACTCAAGCCACTAATTCCTTGAATGTGTGACAGATTTTTACTAAATACACTCACAAATTACGTCGTGTAAGGTACTAATCTCTAGATAGCTTAAAGTGATAGCTATCAAAGTTTTCTTTATTGATGCCCAAGATATCACCATGTTTCTCATGGTAAATACATAATCAATTTTGGAACATTCATGTGGTGAAGATGTAACCAACATTAATAGAACCAAATAACATATTATTTGGTGTACAAGTATATAGGATAGCATTCAACATTTTCTCAAGGGTTGCAATTTCATTTGCAGTCCCTTTCAACATTTACATAGTAAATAACATGTACATGTCAATGATTTATTTTAAGTATCAAAGTACATTTTTGACACTGTTCCAATGATGTTATGTTGGTCCTGTAATAAATTTCGTTAACAAGTTCATTAAGAAAGTAATATCTGACCGAGTATATTGAGCTAAGTACAATAATGCGCATATTGCACTTAAACAAGGAATTTCAGTTCCTAATATCTTTTTATCATTTTACTTTGGACGAAATAGATCCTTTTTTTAAATCTAACATTGGCAGATCATGAGAGTGCTAACAGAATGCATTTTGTCCATATTAAATCGCCTGAAAACCTTTTGGACATATGTAGACTGGTGGATAAATATTTCACAAACACAATAAAACTGAGTTTTCCCCAGATCTCTCATCTCAAATTCAAATTTCAATTAGCTTTAGGATTTCTCTTATTTCATTAAGAGTACCTATGTTCATCCATCAACATAATTGTCATAATCGCAAACCTAAAACTTATTTTTCTTTATAAATACGAAGGGGCATTGTTCTTTTTTTATTGTAACCTTTCCCAATCAAGTAGTTACTTAGACGGGTATACCACATCCGCCAAGATTATTTCAATCTATAAAGTGAGTGTTTCAAAATAATTGCAAATGTACTTTGTGGTTCAGAGTTACTTGACTTGTGTAATGTAAGGCCATTAGGCATTTTCATATATATCTCTGATTCAAGATCCCCATTGAGATATATAGTAAGCATATTCATTAGCTACATTTCCAGTCCTTTTGAATGCTACTAAGCTAATTAAGTAGTAGAATATTATAACGTCCATAACAGGTGAGTATGTCTTCTCATAATCAATTCCGAAGTGTTATGAGAAATCTTGCTCAATACGATAAGTTTTATATATCAGGACCATATATTTCTCATTACACTTTATGACAAAGAGTTATTTATGTCCTACAGACTTTACACATGGTTGGGCTAGCACTACCGGACCAAATACCCATCACTTTGTCAGAGAATCAAGTTCTACGTGGATTGATTCTTATTTTTAGGTCAATTTGCTCTTGTTGATATTCTACAACTGAGCTTGGTTTGATTTCATTGTGCTCTATATTTTCTGGAGCAACAATATAAATAAATACATCGACTTATATACACCCTCATAATCAATAGAGATTTTTCATTCTCTGGAATCATATTAAACATCGAAGCGTCCTCCAGTAATGATCGATAGATTTATTTGTGCCACATCTACCATTCCTTCATTTGGGTGGTGTCAATCGAACCAGGTGACCTCCCCCTTTTCTTTTTAGGAGCCACGACCTCAACTATACCTCCACCAAGTGTGGTTGCAACACCTTTTTATGGTGTTGTGCCCCATATGAGGGACTTCTAACCTTGTAGGCACATTTGCAGTTGATATGTATGACCTAATCACTTTAGCAATAACAATGAATGCATTAGACATCAAATCTGTTACGTTCTGAAGATTTATTATGTTACATTACCTTCATATTTTGAAGTTTGGGGATCAAATGAGATAAAGTGGGTATGGATCACGATTCTTCTTGTCGTTCCCATAGAAAATTCTTTTTCTTATCTCCCCCTAACGACAGGAAGACTGTCTTGTTTAAGTGACGAACAACAAATTTAGCGATAAATAGGTCGTCTGTCAAAGGTTCTAAGTAGCGGATAATTGTTCGAGATTCATATTAAACATAAATACCTAGTCGTTTCTAAGAACCCATTTAGTGCGCTGTGGGGTCGTAATAGTCACATATGTTGCACAACCAAGGATGCGTAAAAATATCAGGCTCATATCCAGTTACCAACTGGTACGTAGAAAATGGTTGGTCAACAGTGGGTCTGAAACGTATAAGTAAAGATGTATGCAATATTGTATATATCCATGCAGAGAAATTCATATTGGTGCGCATAACAAATGCATTAATCACCATTTATTTTCTTTAGATGGTGGCCTCTGTGAGACCATTTTGTATAGCACATGGGTATCACGATGCTTTACATTGATCCTGATATATATGCAATAATCATAAGATGCTTTTGATGTAATAATGTGATATTTTGATTAGGGTGGTGAGCCCTAAGATATGTACTTTGTGCTAAGAGTTTTGCATGCATAATGTCTTGTGGACAGTAAAGTGACATGTGACCCGTATGTCAAAGTATAATCTAGTACCATAAAATACTTGAATGGTCCACAATATGGATTAATCAATCCACAAATATCATCATTAATCTTGTGTAAGAATGAAATATTTTATTTTGTATCTTTAGCATAAACAGGTCTCAATGTTACTTTTGCTAAAGAGTAGGCTTTGCAGAATGAATGAGATGTAAATAGTATATCTAGTACTTCAGAAAATAAGAAGTAGCACAGTGGAACAACAAGATCGATATCGTGCATTATATCAATTTTCATCTCATTTCATGTTTCACTCTAAAAATAATGACGTAATGTTAGTTCTTCAACATTTTGAATTATTATATAAAAGCTTATATAAATTAATACCACATAGTCCGTCAGTGATAATGTATAGTTCAAAAATCCAAATAGTAGTGAGGTACATCCCACTAGATCGATATCTTAGTTCCTTTAAAATGTGTTATCTTTCACATTTATTAGATATATTTAAATTTCATTCTCATAGTGTATTTATAAATAACATTGTCTCAAATATTTTTAAAATTTTACATGGTTCGATTAGCTCTTGATGCATATGAAGTTTTTTTATATATACTCCAACAATTGTCTCATTAGACATTGTTCATTGTTCTTTTTAGAAATCTATATTCTTTTGAGTTTCAATATAAACAAAATAATTTACTTTTCATTTATATTTTCATCTATTTTGTAGATGTATCACTTGACATCGTGATAGTATTGTATTCAAGCCATGTATATAAAATAAGTTCTGTACTTTTAAATAAAATTATAAATGAACCAACGTGAATAAAAGTAAGGTCTCTGATTAGGGTCATAATTGCATCTTTTTGCATCCATTTTTATATGGTTTTGACGTGCTTATGTTCATATTTAACCCTAAAATGATATACTTTGTGCATGTAACCCTTTTTGGCTAGAAAGTTGTGATTATAGGTGGAAACGAGCAAAATGAGGAAGAAACGAGCAAGATTGAGTAAAGTCTGGATTTTTGAAGTCAAGACAATGGAAGTAATTGTTATTCCATGATGAAGAGCTTGAAGAGAGGGTCGCAACGAAAGAAGAATCGAGTCAATCGGAGTCCTAGAACTCAAGATATGACAAAAATGAGGAGAGTCGAGCATGACCCGAGCTAAGGAGTGGGATCGGCAAGGAGCCTTCTCAGATCGGCAGCACATCAAAGGAGATCGTGTGCCAAATCTCTGGAGCGGCAGCTAGGGGCTCGCGTGAGCTGTCACGTGATCCAGATCGGCAGGTAGCACGCTCAGGTTCGGCAGTTGGTGAAAGCGCGCGGACTCGCTGCCGATCACACTCAGGAGCATACATGTTGAAGGATCTAAGGTCTATATATATACTTCCATCTCAGATTTCCAAAGAGAGGACTTTTATCATTTTTTTAGATCACACACATCATCATATTCTCTCTCTAGATTTGGGAAATTAGAGGTAGTTTCTAGTTCGGTGTTCTTATATTTCTTGAGATGATTTCTCTTGTAACTTTTGATCTACCGCACGGATCACGGATCGTTATTCCATTTGTTGCTGCGCGTTTCTCTCAACTAGAGCTACATTCCTACCGTTTGAATTTTGATTTCCATTGCCGGATTGTTAGATAGCATTTAGAGGTATTTTGTATCTTTCCAATTATCATTGTAATAGTTAATATTTCTGAATTCTTTTACAATTCCTGCATAATGATGATTGTAGTTTCTTCAATTTCTATTTTGTTTACCAAATTAGCCATGGGCTAATCCCTTTGTGTGTTGGTGTATGTAATACCCTAAGTTTCTATGTCCATATTTGCTTCACTAAATATTTTGTGATATTCTATGAGCTTATATGACACATTTATATTTGAATTTATGCATGGGCACAATTATATGTTTAATTGCTCGATACTTGCTATTAATTTATTATTTGCTCGATATATGTTTATTCTTGAAATTTTAGAATTTTTATATGCTCTTTATTTGTCTCTTAAAGTATTTAACTTAAGATTAAATGTAGTTTTTAATTTTAGTAATTTATTCATAAGATATAAGTGATAAAATGAAACTTTCCTTAACAAACAATTTGTGTAATGTTTACTTGATATTTTATAGAATTAATATATAGACTTTATAATTAATTTAGAACCTTTTGAGAGCTTTAATTCTAATATATTTTAGGATTTTAGAGAGTCAAAATTATTACATAAGCCATGACATAAGCATGACCTAAGCATTACACATCACCTCCTTAAACCTCCTTACTTGGAGGTTAAGTAGAAGGTTTTATAAAGATTTAGAAGCCTCAAGACATGTCCTAATTTAACTATAAATAGGGCTTTACCTCTTCACTTTTGAACCATGAGAAATAAACACAAACATACATATATACATACTAACCGTGAGTTTCCAAGAAAGAAGAGGAGAAGAGATTTCAATCCATCAACACTTAGGTAAGCTTCTTAACTTCATGTTTCAGTAATGATTAAGATAGGGGCATGATTAGGTTATAGGAAATTAAGAAAGAGATGATAGAAGTTTGAAATCAAGTGATTGCGATGTTATATAATGTTCTCTTCATGTATTTCATGTTTTAATTCATTATTTCACAAGGTATGATCTTAAACATGTTTATTTATGAGTTATTTATGTTCATAACTTGGAAAACATGAAATTGTGTGAATAAATTTGAAGTTATGTTGAGATGATCATCATGTATGCATAAAAAATGAAATCTGGACCAAGTTTTGTTTAAAAGTTCATTCTCACCGATTGATAGAGTAAAAAATTCTGCAAATATTTTATGTGATAGTATACTGATTATCAAAATTAGGTATAAAATTTCATAGCTATTGGAGTAATATTCGATTTTTGGTGATTTTTCAAAGATGAACTAGGTTTTTCGAACTCTATAACCAAAACAGTAAAAGTTTGCTAGGATTAAATCATAATCGGTTAGGTTTTTATAAAAATTGAAAGTACAGTGATAAACTACATAAAGTTGGGAGTTTATAGTTAAAATTTCAAAGGTATTGGACTTATGATTGATTTTTGGTGAATTTTCTATGTCAAGGGTCCGAAATTGTTACTAGTTTGTTCTTCGTAAAAATTGTAGCGTTTAGTAAGGAATTTCAGAAATTAAAAATTATGGTATTAAACTAAATTAAGTTTTTTTTATGTGGTTAAAATTTTAGAATTTTTGGGAAAGTAGTTTATTTTATATGAATTTTTAATTGATGGTTGCAGAAACTGAAATTATGTACGAATTGTTTGAAATGGTCCGTTTATATTTTACGGTCGATATTTCTTTAGGGCATGTTATTTGATAATTATACATGCTTAATTGATATTTATGATCTTTGATACAACTTTTTAATATGTATTGAGACTAAAATTGAAATTTTATGTGTATATCATATGAAAGATGTTGATATGTGAATTTCATTATTCATTTAAAAGTGAAGGGATAAGTAACAAATTTTCTATCATTAAAATTTTCTTTGTAGGTTCAAATCTACAAGGTGGGGAATCACTTCACTCTTCACAGAGTGTTACTTTTATTTACAATTGCTTTTATTAAATGTTGAATGTTAAATATTTGAGTCTGGCCAGCTATCGACTGGCCCTGAGTTTGAGATAGTCCACCTAAATGGTGGCAACTGAGATAGTCCGGTCGCCCCGGCACCACGGGTTGGTCGCACCACCCAGAGATACCCGGTGAAATTCCGGGGGCTCACATGTTATAAACATTGATATTTTAATTTGTGCAATTGTCAAGAGATTCACCACTAAGTGTTTACAATCACTTATCCCTTCTACTTTTAATTTTTTTACAGATGCTATGGATCCCAACGTGGGCGAATGAACTCGGCTGGCAGTGGCGTTTTGTTTTATATAAATTTACGTTTAGAACTCTATTTGCAAAAATTTAAGGCTACGACCGTACTTATTTTAAGCTTTCTGCTGTATAAACTTGTGGCGTATTTTAATACTCTATATATTATTTAGTAGCATTCCTACTTGTGCCACATCACATTTTTGTATTATTTAAGTGGGGATGTTACAGGTGGTTTCAGAGTAGGTTCGCCTGCTAAAGAATTTTTAAAAGTGTGTGTGTTTTAAAATTTTAACAAAACAGCCGCACTGAGGTCATTCTCCACGACGGGATCAGGTAAGTGTTTCATAAGTGCTTAATTTTGTTGTTTATATGAAATTGTGATTAAATTTATTTGATGAATTATTAGAATTATATGTTATATTAAACTAACGAATAAAAATTTGTTTTTAAAGAATGGAACAAGTACGAATAAAGGATGAGGATTTAGGAGCTTATATTGGAGAAATAATGTCACAGTATAAACATGTGCTAGTAAATGGACATTACATGGATGATGACTATTACTGTCATCTACTTCTGGATACCGTGCCATCTACTTGGTTATGTGCGAGCCTAGATATGCTTGATTATGTGTTCGATAAACATGGACATCTGTGCTTTCCCTGTTTTACTTCAATGTTATTTTGTTAATGGGCTCAGTCGGGGACTGTCCATTTTACCCCGATTCATCCAAGATTTGAGATGAAGGAAGTTCAACAATGGTCTCCCATTTATGAAATAGTACAAGAAAGCTGTGGAAGCAGTGAAGCTAAGATCGAAGGCGGACAGGGAAGTACAGAGATGGAGATGAACAACGATAGTGACAGTGATGCCAGTACCAGCTCAACTGAGATGTGGGAGAAAGAGAAGGAGGAACCCGAGATAATTATCATTGATGATGATTAAATCGGAATCAAAATTATGTGTTTATCTGACCTATATATGTATTATGTGCCTACATGATACTTACTATTATATGCAAAGTATATGTCTAATATGAGCTAGATGTTTTGAATGAATAGTATATTTTGAATGTAATATTTGTGGTATAAGTATATGAAATATATGTTGTGGTTATAATTATGTAAATTAATTGTTACTAATAAGTTTGTTACTGATTAGAACAGTGAGTCGTAAGGGGACCAGAACCAACCCAGAAATGAACGGTGACCTAGCATCAGTATTAAGGGAATTAGTTCAACAGTTAGGTCAGCAAGGCCAATCATCCCAAACATCTGCACCACCTCCAGTCCAAAACCATGAGAATAAGATTAGTCAGTTTAAGAAGTTTAGACCTCCAACCTTGACCAGGAAAGAGAATCTGATGGAAGTAGAGAATTGGATTCGAAGTATAGAAAAGATATTCACTTATCTTGGATGTACGGATGAACAGAAGGTTTCATGTGCTATCTTTCAACTGACTGAAGATGCAGACTATTGGTGGGAAGCTCATTGTAGGACAATGAAAGAGGAAGAACGAACGTCAGTTACCTGGGAGAAATTTGTTAAGGAATTGGTCAAAAATTACATACCACAGTCATTCTTGGATAAAAAAGAAACTGATTTCTTACAGTTGAAGCAAGGAAGTTTGACGGTTCAGGAATATGAAAAGAAGTTCAATCAGTTAGGATGTTATGCTTCTCATTTGGTGGATACAGATGAAAGAAAGGCTAAGAGGTTTGTACAGAACCTTTGTCCGGAAATCAGCACTATTTTAGCAGCACAAGATATTAAGTCTTATGATGAGATGTTTGAGAAAGCACAAGCTGTTGCAGCTCGTATGAAAATAGAAGAAGTGAGAATGCCAGAACCACAACAGAATAAGAGAAAATGGGTCGGTACAAAACAAGGGAAATTTTTTAAGCAAGTCAAGAAAACAGTGGCAGTACCACAACAACAGAGACCACCTAAGTGCAGCAATTGCGGAAAATAATATTTTGGACAATGCCTAAAAGGAACGGGTATATGTTACAAATGTAAAGAACCAGGACATCTCATAACTGCGTGTCCAAGGTTGAAGGGACAACAGAGGATGGCATCTGCCCGAGTATTTGCCATGAACCAACAGGAGGCAATGGAAAATCCAGAAGTGATGGCAGGTATGTTTAAAGTATCCCAAGTACCTACTTTTACACTATTTGATACTGGTGCTATGCATTCATTTATTTCTAGGAAAATGTTTGAACAATTTGAGACTGCTCGTATTATAGTAGAAGGAGATTTCCTAGAAATAAACATTCCCTCCGGTACTACGATACAATCCTTAGGATTGTGTAAAAACATGATGATTGATTTTGAACATGCTTCACTCCCGGCAAATCTACATATAGTAGAAATGAAAGACTTTGATATTATCTTGGGAATGGATTGGCTTATGGCTAATCATACTCTCATCAAATACCAAGAAAAAGAAATATCGGTACAAGGACCAGAATGTGTGAATTTTACACTATATGGTGCTAGAATTGGAATTATACCTAAGGTGATTTCAGTGATGAAAGCTCGAAAGTTATTAAGGAAAGGAGAGAATACGGCATTTCTAGTAAATATTGTAGCAACGAACTCTGGTGGTCCAACATTGGATGATATGCCAGTAGTATGTGAATACAAGGATGTATTCCCAGATGATTTACCAGGACTACCCCCAGATCGCCAGTTGGAGTTTACTATTGATTTAATACCTGGAGCAGTGCCTGTTTCGAAAGCACCTTACAGAATGGCACCAAAAGAATTGCAAGAGTTAAAGGTACAATTACAAGAACTATTGGATAAAGGGTTCATTCGACCGAGTGTGTCACCGTGGGGTGCACCAGTGTTATTTGTGAAAAAGAAAGATGGATCGTTGAGGATGTGCATTGATTACCGGGAATTAAATAAGCTTACCATCAAGAATAAATATCCACTTCCCAGGATTGAAGACCTATTTGATTAGTTAAGAGGAGCCTGTGTATTTTCTAAGATTGACTTGAGATCAGGATATCATGAAGTGAAGATTAAGGAAAGTGATATTCCGAAAATAGCGTTTAGAACTAGATATGGTCACTACGAATTTGTGGTGTTACAATTTGGACTTAGCAATGCGCCCGCTATTTTCATGTATTTGATGAATCGAGTATTCCACCAATATTTGGATCAGTTTGTGATCGTCTTTATTGATGATATTCTGGTATACTCAAAAAGTCAAGAGCAACATGCAAAACATCTTCGGATTACGCTGGAAACTCTGAGAAAAGAGAAATTGTATGCTAAATTCAAGAAGTGTGAATTCTAGTTGGATAGGGTTATATTTCTTGGACATACGGTTTCAGCTTTGGGAATAGAAGTTGACCCAGCAAAATTAGAAGCTGTAAACCATTGGAAGACACCAACCAATGTAAAAGAAGTCAGGAGTTTTCTTGGATTAGTAGGGTATTATCGAAGATTCATTGAAGGATTTGCTAGGATTGCAAAACCATTAACTCAGTTGACTCGGAAAGATACAAAGTATGAATGAACAGAAGAATGTGAAAGAAGTTTTTAGGAATTAAAGCAAAGACTAACAACAGCCCCAGTTCTTACAATTCCTGAAGGTACGGAAGGATTTATAATATACAGTGATGCTTCTAAACAGGGATTAGGATGTGTGCTTATGCAGAATGGAAAAGTAGTGGGGTATGCATCAAGACAATTGAAACCACATGAGCAAAATTATCCTACACATGATTTGGAGTTAGCAGCAATTGTTCATGCGCTCAAGATTTGGAGGCATTACTTATACGGAAATAAATGTCAGATTTACACAGATAATAAGAGTTTGAAGTATATCTTCGAACAGAAGGAGTTAAACATGAAACAAAGAAGATGGTTGGAGTTGGTAAAGGATTATGATCGCGAGATACTATACCATCCCGGAAAAGCAAACGTAGTAGCCGATGCTTTGAGTCGCAAAGAAAAGGTCAGAATCAATACTTTGGTAGTGAAACCAACCTTGAAAGAAAGGATAGCAAAAGCTCAGTGTGAAGATACATTGTTGGTCCCAAAACGAGTATAATCAGTGTATGGGGGGGAATACACTGATGTCAGATTTTTCTGAAAGACTCAGAAAAATGCTCTAACACACTCAGTCAGGATTTCCTGAAGTACTCAGTATGCTGAAGGTCCACAGGGGCAGCAGGGACAGTTCAGTAACGAGTCAGATAAGCTGAGTGTGAATAAAGTGCTCGGACGCTCAGTAGAGATAACAAACCTACTGATAGCTCGGAAGCTAGTCAGTTGGACCACTATCTCAGTGTGCCAGAGTGAGTGCGGAAAGTGAGCGCTTAGATTCTACTCGTTTTAGTTTCTGAAAACATTTTCTCTGAGTTTGCTTAGTAAACTGGTGGTTAAGGCTGAGTGCACAGTATTAAGATTCCGGATGATTGATTCAGTCCTGAATAGAAAAATGATGCAGAATGTTCAGTTTATTATGATGACAGATATGATCCTGAACAGAACAGTAAATCAGCACACAGGGGACTTTTTAACATGGTTCGGAGATAACCAACTCCTACGTCCACGACCTGATTTAACAGGAAGCTATCCTCAAAACCCTGAGGATAGGTACTTGGGTTTTACGTGCCAAGGGACACGAGTAGCCAACTTCCTCTCTTACGAACTGACCCCTGGGCGTTTTACAAGTCCCAGTCCTTCTAACCAACCAATCTCACACCTTGAGTGGTTTGGTATTCTGGTTTCCAACTAAGATAGCTCTAGCAATACAAAACAATGCTAAATAATAGAGCTATCGATCTAAGCAAATACAGAGTGAATCCTACTACAACACTAGGGAAATTTAATTGCAGAGTGTTGTTTATGGTATGCTTTGAATGCTTGGATTCTTGAGAGTTTTCTCTTGGAAATTTCCCGTTAGCCTTGAATGGGTGCAAGGCTCTCCATATTTATAGGCAAGATTCAAAATAGATCCGTTAGAGGAGATCAAATCAAATCTTTCCTATTTTAGGTAGGTTGCAGGCTAGAAATACTGTTTGACCTACCCGCCATGCTTATTCTGGCAAGTTGTCACATAACCTGCAACTTTTTGAGACGCATTAAATGTTGCGCAGACTCCGTGCATGCGTGTCGAAAGATCATTGGCTCTCCGTTATAACGGCTAGTTGACATTCAGACATTTGTCCTTCCTCGTACATTCAATGCTCTGAGTCTCTTGTTAATAACTCAGTCTGAACGTGTGTCTTAATGGAGTCTTACTGACATTCTCTTTGTCTCTTCTCCCATAGCATAAATAACCTTTGGCTTTGGACTTACATGATTCAGGTGATCTGAACCACGGCCTGAGTCAGGTCCTATGTGCATTCAGCACAGCCTGATAGGTTACTCAGCCCAGTATTTGTAACCTTTTTGCTTCGGACTTACAGGATTCAGGTGAACTGAACCAAGACCTAAGTCAGGTCTGAAGTGCATTCAGCACAGCCTGATAGGTGACCCTTACTCTTCACTGACTAACTTATGTCCTGAGTATGCTTAGTGTACTCAGTAGAAACATCAGCCAATGGTACTTCAGGATTGACTTCAGGATGAATCAGCAGGCTTCGATCTTCAGCTGCAGAACAGACAATCTTCATCAAGACTGACTGACTCCTTCAAGATGGTTTACACTTCAGACTTCAGTAAATTGGGTCGACTCCAATATTCTTCAGTCTTCAGCATGGTCCTCCTGTACTGAATTTCTAACTTAACTATCCTGAATTATTTTATCCTGAACAGCTATACTTATGCAAATTCATCAGGGGTTTGGGATCTAATCAAAACACTCAGATTGTCCCAACAATTTCCCCCTTTTTGATGATTCCAAAACCCTTAAGCAAATTCCTATTCATCTATACAATCAACTGACTTAGTCAGTGAGAACAACTCAGTACCACCTGACAAACTAGGTACTTAGTCTATGAGATGAAAACAAGGAATGGGTTAGTACAGTTCTTGATAAGGATTCAGAAAAGTAGATTCAGGAGTCAACAAGAAGTTGTACTCAGGAAAAGTAAATAACTTCATTGATTGATAAGAAAATACAGGTATCCTGAAGCTATTACAAAATTTCTGAACAACTAGCCCCTGATCTAGTCTTCATCCTTATTCCAGGCAGTCAGTGGAATCTCGTACATCTCCAGTACCCGGTTCAGGACCTGCTTCATCCTGTTCCGATCAGCAACGGCCCCGGCAGCTCGTCCTACTCTGACGACTTCTTCAGAAATTGCTTTCCGGTCCAGTTGCTTGGAGTTCCTAAAGAGTGGAGGAGGGTACTTGATGAATTCCGGAGGAGCGATCTCTACACCTTCAGTGTCAGCATGTCTGATGATTTCAGCCCAGAGATCAGGATGCTCCTGTGCCATCCAGTGATGGAGTATGACGTCTTTTTCTTCAGTCAGATCGTCCCATAACCCCACCACATAGAATAGGTAGGTCCACCTATTCCGGATCGGAATCCATACCTCCAACATCTCTATCGGAATGAAGTCTTCCACAAACTTCAGTGGAGGATGACTTTGATCTGAACTGACCACAATCTTCCTCTGAGTCTTCATCCGAGATCCAGAAGATACATATTTCTTCTTCTGAACCTGCGAAGTCAGATACTCATTGGACTCCTTTAGGCGCTGGATCTGACTGAGGAGCGAGATCTCCTTCATTTTTGCTATCTTTTCAGTTTCAGTCATCACCATTTTCTTCTGAGTGGTCAGCTCAGTTTGCATATGTTCCTCCATCTCCTTGTACAAAGGCTCCAGAGCGGGGTCCTCAGACGACCTCAATCTTTTCGGCTGTGAACCTTCAGCAGCTTCGATGGCAGCAACGGACCTTGTCCTCCTTCTTTCTGCCGCTATCAGTTCAGGGGGGAAGTTTTTCTTCTTAGCTTTACCAGTAATGACAGTCTGCTTCTTCCCTTCTTCCCCCTTTTTGGCATCATCGTCGTTTATCCGTTTGACAACTTCATCAACTGACTCCGCCAATAGCGTAAACTGACCATCCATCTCAGTCTGCTTCCCCTGCAATTGCCCAATCTGCCTGGCCATCCCTCTCAGGCCAACACTTAGCTTGTCGACGGCTGAATTTTGCTCAGCTTTTAGCCGTCCTTCAAAGCTCATCATCCAATTGTTCAGGGCAGTGGCAATTGCATCCTTCTCCTTTTCAGACATCTCACTCAGCAGTTCCTCCTTCAGTTCAGCTTTCAGCTTGACCAACTTCTCATCAACCAGTTGATCAACTTTTTCAGACAGTTGTTGATCCAGAAAATTGGCAAGCTTAGTCTCCTGCTGAGTCTGCACATCTGAAACCATCTGATTGCAGTTCTGAATGGCATCCTTGGTTTGCTCAGAAATAACAGTGAGGTCTACATTGATTTTAGTCCGAGCTTCCCCAAGGAGATCTATTACAGCATGCATATCAGTGGCCATATCATTCAGGTCACGGTCAAGGTTGTTCAGTTTCTTGTTCAGCAATTCAGAATTCGAACCAACCCTACTAGTTTTTCACTCAATGAGGATGACTCTCCTGTGCAGATTGCCAAGAGCTCGTGAGGAATTTTGAAGATATATTGCTTCGGGTGTAGTCCATTTGCCTCTGACTCGGACCATGCCTGGTGGACCCTCTCCTGAAGCCTCCGCAATCCCGGGTCCCAGGATTGCTTCATCGGCCGGTGCACTGACTCCCTCAGTGCCACCTTGCTGATCATCATCAGCAACCACTACCACCTCCTGCTCAGCTGCCTTCACCTCTCCCTTCTCTTCTTCAGCTTTCTGAGGTTCAGGCTCAGGATAGGTTCGGCGGACTGTTTTGATAAAATCCACCATCTTAATCAATTGATGTAGAGAGTTTACATCAAAATGATCAAAGAGGGCTGCTTCTAATTCTGCAATGCAGTCCCAACCTCTGGACTCTCCTAGCTGACTGAGCTCAGACCATGTAGCGTTTCTGATCATGGAAAAAGTGCGGAGTTGCACAACTGCCTCCTTCTGAGCTTCAGTGAGATCAGGAAATCTCCTTTCCACCATTTCAGCTGCCGCTCCCCTTGCTACTATCTCAAAGTCTGAAAGAATATTCTCATCGGGCGCAGGGAACGGCCATGGTGTTTCAGCCTGAACTGGTTCAGCAGCCTCCTGCTCAACTCCTCCTTCCTGAGCAGGCTCCACCTGATCCAAACTCTGATAAGTTTCAACGATGTTAAGGATCAGTTGATTAGGATCAGGGGATACAACATCCGGAACAGATGAAATGGGAGCAATTTCAAGAATGGCCTGCGCTTGAGCTGGTTCCCTCTCCGGAGTTGCATGCTGAACAGCTTCTTCAGCAGCCCTCTCTTCCACAAGTTTTTTCTCTCGCTCTTCCACGAGTTTCTTCTCTCGCTCAGCTGACCCTGAATAGAGAAATTTCAGCTTTTGTTGCTTGGGTCTTGAGGGCTTAGATTTGTCCTCCGCTGGCTTTGCTGTATCATACTCAAAAGACTTGCCTGCCTGAGCCTTGACTCTTTCAGTCATGCTCGCCTGGGCCTTCTTCTTCTGAGTCTGAGGCCTTCTCCTGGTGCCATCATCATCGGAGTAAGCTCTGAATAGATTGATTTTCGCTGGAATCTCGAGTGATTGGGCCTGATCCACATCACCGAGATCCAGGGTCTCCAAGAGCATAGAAATCTTGGTGCCAAAGTGCATCTTGGCCTCGAAAGTCGCCTGACCCTCTGGCGAGTACTTGATTTTGCTGGTCTCAGCCACCAGCATTTGGAGGAAATAATCCTCCCAGTTAAAGTTGTGCATAGAGGCGTCCGAGATTGCCATCATCGTATAAAGCTTTGGTCTGGAGATCTGCTTCAATCCTCCGGGAATCCCCATCACTCCCTGACTTGTCAGGTCGAAGAAGTGGCGGTTTTCAGTCCTCAGGATAGATTTATTCAGGCCCGACTTCAGGACGACATCCCCATCACATAAGGACTGGAGAAAGTCCTTCTCATTCCCATACCCATAATCCACTGGGCTTCGTCCTAAACTGGGAAGATTAAAAACCTCCTTAATCTTCTTCTGGATGTTGAGAGTGACGCATCTCCTGGTCATCTCCTCCTCTCCATCCATCCCCTTTGTACAAGTGGTCAGGGGTATGCAAGTTTCCCACTCCTGGGACTCCTTGTTCTGCGCCATCTTTAGGTAGAATGCAGCAACAAGTCTCGGGTGGAGCCTCTGTGGTCTTGCAGTAATGAATTGCAGAAGACCTGCATTATTGAAAAGTTCTTGTACAGGCAAAATATCGGGGTGGTTAGAAGAAAAATCCCCATAGGGTTAATAATGAATCTCATTCCTTAGATGGAAAAGATTTCCAAAGAAGGAATCTGCAGATTGAGACGCCATTGAAGTAATATGAAGAAATGAAGAGAATCGGGTTTTAGAGAAAATATGTAAGGAAAATATTTAGGTGCATAAAGATTTGAACAACACAATCTTCCCCTATTTATACAAAAATTCAGCTTTAATCGGGTGGCTTAGAAAATAATGACCTATGAGATTCAATGGTCAAGATTGAGCAGTGAAAAGCATTTGACTCTTCGGTTTTTCAAAAGTAATTGGTCAAATTTTATCGAAAACTGTTCCCGCCCACAGTGCATTAAATGCACATTAGAGCATGTCCGTATTTAATTCAAATAAATTGTATTAAATAATAACCGAATATTAAAACGAATGGCTGGAATCATTTGACAAATTAAATTGATTTGACAATACAACAAACAGTATAAGGAAAATGCACGCAAGATCAGATGACTAGATAAAAATCAGAAAACATACCAGTCAGTCAGATTTGTATTCTGACTGATACCACTTATTGCACTATCAGTAAGCTCCTTAGGAAAGGATTACTCGGAGAAAGAGATTAATAACAAAATTCTGAGATCTCTTACTCCTAGGTGGAGAGTGAAGGTGACAGTAATTAAAGAGACAAAGAATTTATCTGAGATGAGTCATCATACGTTGTTATCTCATCTGAAGGCACATGAGTTTGATATCCAAGAGGAAGATCAAGAAGATGAGACTCCAACTTCATCAGCCACAAAGAATGTTGCTTTCTCTGCTGCAGCCGATAGTCAAGAAAAGTCCTCTGCTCCAGAGGACATGAGCTTAAAGGAGCAACTTGCTTTATTGACCAAGAAGTTTGACAAGATGTCAAACAAGTTTCAGAAATATAGATCTCATTGGAAGAAGAATAAGAGTGATTCTTCCAGAATATACCAGAAGTCATCTGATGCCAGAAGACCATCAGATGAACAGGAGATCAGATATAAGTCTCCAGAGAGAAGGAGGGAACCAAGTCCCAGAAGAGGAGGAGATGGTGTCTGTTTCACTTGCAACAAGCCAGGACATCTCAGTTATGATTGTCCTCAACTTACTCCAAGGGAGAGAGAAGAGAAGAGGATCAAGAGAGATCGCAGGTTCGCTGATAAGAGAGTTCTGCTGGCAGAGGAGGAGAAGCAGGATATCAGCTCATCCTCGTCCTCATCTGATTTTGAATCAGAGGATGATATCTGCCTTATGGCTAAGGTGGAAGAGGTAAATTCTCCTACCCCCTCTGTTAGCTCATCTTGCTCCTCTACCTATTCTATGGAGTCAGATAAACACAAGTTGTTATCTGATCTCCAATCCTCCTTAAAAGTTTGTTCTAAGCTGGAAGAGGAGAACACAAGCCTGAAAGCTGAAGTTTTAAGCTTGAGACAAGATCTGGAAAGTGCTAGACTACCAGTGATATCCTATGACTCACAAGCTAACAAGTCTGCTGACTTAATAGCAAAATGTGAAGAACAGGAGAAGCTAATAGAAAAACTACTTTCTGAGAACACTATCTTAAGTGAAGAACATAATCTGCTGACAGCAAAGTTCGATGAACTTTTCAAGCAGAATGAACTGAAAACCAAAAATTCACAACAGCTTCAGCTGAAAGTGGATCAGCTGACTAAGGCAAAAAATGCCGTGTCTAAAATAACTGAATCCTCACAAACTGTGAATGACAAAAGGGGTCTTGGTTATCCCAAACCCAAACCACAAAAGAAGAAGAAAGGTGACAGTGGATTAATTAGGGATCCTCGAAAGGGTAAAGGGCCAGCTGAGCCTGCATCTGGATCAGAAGGGCAGAAGAGCAGAGGGACAGAAAAGGTCCCAGCTGGACAGAAGAGCTCCAAAGCTCAGAAGTCTGCTGGTGATCAAAAAGTTTCAACAGAGCAGAAGAGTACTAAAACTCACAAGCCTGCTGACAACCAACATAAATCCAAAGCTCAGAAGTCTCGAGATCAGAAGAGGAATCCAAGTCATAGCTCAGCTAAGACAAGGAGACCTCAGCAGAATCAGCAGAGGAATGATAAGCCTGGGTCATCTCAGCAGAGTAAACCCAAGCGAAACAGACCTCAGCCCTGGGTTACTTATAATGTGACCAAAATAGGCAAGCCTTCACCGGCTAAAGTTTATGAGTCATTCGGAGGCTCAAGCCGAAATTATCCTTTTGAGCAATCCACCTATAAACCTGCTGTTATCACTCATCGCCCCAGAAAAGATCCTCTGAGGGAGATGATTTTTGTGGACAAATATGGTAGAAGGTTGAGATCTCCTAAACCTCATAAGGATGATCTCTACCTGTGGATCCAGAAAGTCGATACTAACCAATCAGGACCCAAAGATAGGGTACCTAAAGCCTGAGTTTTAATTTCAGGTTAACTCTAGCCCTATAGAAAGAGGAGAAGCCAAGGGCCATGTCTGGTACATTGATAGCGGTTGCTCGAAGCACATAACTTTTGTGTAGCATCTTCTCCAGAACTTTGTAACGCTGGATGGGCCTAGAGTTGTGTTCGGTGACAACAATTTTGGAGTCACCAGAGGAGTTGGCACTCTGCTGATCAAAGGAACAAGAGTTGAAGAAGTCTACTATGTAGAAGGGCTCATGCACAATCTTCTGTCTGTATCCCAATTCTGTGACAAGGGATATTCAGTAAGATTCTCTAAGAACTCTTGTCTTGTTATTAATGATTTAAATGAGCAGGTGCTACTAACTGGCCTCAGAAGAGGTAATATGTATCTTGCAGATTTTGCAAGCTGTCCAGCTGACTCATGTTTGGTTGCTAAAAGCTCATCTGAGATCAGCTGGCTCTGGCACAAGAGGTTAGGTCATCTGAACTTCAAGACTCTCAACAAGGTTGCAAGGAAGGGTCTAGTCAGAGGTCTACCAAAAGTGTCAGATTTTTCTCTAATAAACTCAACCCATGAGAATCTTGAAAAGTCATCAACAACAACTAAAGAGTATCTCTTACCACCAAGACTTTCTATCTCCATATGACCCATTAGGTCCATGTGAAGAAGTTCCAAGCATCTAGTAGTTGTGCATATTGATGTTATATTGTGTGAAGATTTTACCTATTTACCTTTTTGGCATGATCCACAAACAAGTGTATTTGTGAAACTGAGATTACGTAACCCTCTAACAGCCTCTGTCTTAACCAATTTTTGTAATTTTTTGTAATTTACATGGCCAAGCTTTCGGTGCCAAAGAACACTTTCATCATATTGTGAGATATTGAACGAAGTCTTGTTACCTATTAGATAACAGTTATCAGCAGAACGATGACCTACCATTACAAATTTATCAGTTTTATCCAATACAGAACATGAGTTTTTATCAAACTTCACATGTAGATTATTATCACACAACAGACTTATAATTATCAAGTTAGGACGTAAACCTTCAACATGTAGCACATTTTTAAGTTTTGGGGAACCTTCAACATTCAAAGTTCCTTTTCCTACTATGTTACCCTTAGAACCACCACCACAGGTAACTTTACCACCATCAAAAGTTACATATTCATTCAAGTATTCAATATTTCTTATCATATGTCTAGAACACCCACTGTCAAAATACCATAAATCAGGTACACATGCTTGTAAAGAAGTACAAACAACATTGCAAAGCACTTTGGGTTTTCTAATCCATGTAGATTTTGATGTGTGTGAATACTTCTATGGTAACATTCCATGTAACACTTTTCCAGAAAGCAAATCATCTTTTAGTTTGAAACACTAAGGACGAATGTGTCCAGGAATTGAACAATAATGACAGATAAAAGTACTTTTGCCTTTTTGTTTGGAAACTTTTTAGAAGAAACTTTTGAATTTGGTTTCACAAAGGTGACATGTTTTTCAAAACTAAAAGGGATAGAATTTTCAAAAAATCCAAGACCGAATTTATCAGTTTTTCCAATAGACAAAGCTTCATTCAAAGCAATTGTACCTTTAGAATACTTTTTGAAACTAAGTGTGGAAACAGACAACTTTTCTTGAAGTTTAGAAATTTCAAGATCCTTTTTTGTGAGATTTATCTCAAGTCTTGTGATAGTTTCAATCAACTCTTCATTACCTCGATTGACAGCTTTCAGTTCTTTTCGAAGTTCAGCATCCTTTATTTTTAAAGGTTCTTGTGAGGTACCTGCTCTAGAATGGAAAGTGATTAGGGTCATAATTGCATGTTTTTGCATCCATTTCTACATGGTTTTTATGTTCTTATGTTCATATTTGATCCTAATATGGTATAAATTGTGCTATTAACCATTTTTGGCTAGAAAGTTATGTTTTGTAGTGAAAATGAGCAAAAATCTGCAAAAGACGAGCAAGTTCGTAAAAGTCCAGAAATTGTGAGTTGATCCAATAGGAAGAGTTCGAAGAGAAGGTCGCAATGGAAAAAGAATCGAGTCAATCAGAGCTCTAGAACTCAAGATATGAAGAAACGAGGAAGTCGAGGATCGATCGGACAAGTCGAGGCCGAGCTCGAGCGTAGCCAGGCCAGACTCGTGTGACCATGAGCCTGCACTCGTGCGACACACCTATGGTTCGGGCGATGAAGGCTCGCACGAGTGCTCACACGAGCCTGCACTCGTGCGAGGTAGCTCTGGTTCGGGCGAGATCAAGCAACACGAGTGCTCACACGAGCCAGACTGTTTTGGTTATGTGCATGGAGTCGTGCGACGGTTCGGAAAGACACAATTTCGGGGGCGGTTTCATCTTTTTTCGCATTTAATGAAGGACATTTTGGACCAAGCATTGTGGGGACTATAAATACTTCAAGGATCAGATTCTCAAGGAATAATTCAAGTCACATTAGTTCATAATCATAGTGAGATTCTTAGATTAGAGAGAGAGGTATTTACTTGTGGGTTTCTTAAGATTTCTTCTCACAAATTCTTAGACAACTTTTGATCTACCGCTTTGATCGTTGATCCGTTAATTCCTGCATTCTCGTCTGGTCTAAGGCTACATTCTCACCGATCGAATTTCAATTTTCATTGTCGGATTGCTAGTTAGCATTTTAGAGGTAAATTGTATCTTTCCAATTTTCATTATAATAGGTAATTCTCTTTACATAACTGGCTTAATGATGATTGTTCCTAGGTTAATTGTTCTCATGTTTGCTCATTTAGCCATGAGCTAATTCCTTCACGTGTTAGTGTATGATTCCTATGGAGTAGTGTAGTGATATGTTGATCTTTTGAATGCTTTGAGTTATTGTATGATCAATTCTCGACATTGATGGATTGTATGAATGCTTGCATGTGTAGATGATAATTAGGGCTATTAGGGAGTTAGTCTCTTGCGAAAGTAGAGCTATTTTCCTAAACTTTCTTGTATTAAGGCCAATACATATCAAGTGTTTGATTAAATTCCTAAGATAGTGAGAATTATCTATAGTGAATTAGATGAACAATTAGAGGCTTTGATTTGTTATTAGGGAAACCTTTTGCATGTTAGAGTGGCTTGCCCATTGATTATACACAATCTCATTGCATGATAAAGTGATACTTCACTCCATGAAACATAGGATAGTACACTAGCACATATCCCTCACATTTGCTCACTTTGCAACCCAAGGTGATAGGTAGTTTACTTCTTTGACGCATTAGTAGACGATAGATACCTTTCCCCTTTATTGCTTTGTTAGCTAGACAATTGAAATAACGAATTTTCCTTACAATTCCCCGTCTCCTTTGGGTTCGATATATATTAAAACTTGGTCAAGCTTACCACACTAATAGCGAACACGTACACTTGCGTGAGGACTCATTTACACCAAACAAGTTTTTGGCGCCGTTACCGGGGAGAGGGCTAGATTATTTGGTTGTTTGTTGTTTTTTTTATTTTTGATTGGTTACTATTGTGAGAATTTGATACTCATTTTCTTGTAGGTATATGCACACGAGGAGTCAAGGGGGTGATTTATTACCCTTTGATTTAGATCTTGAAACGAGCCTACGAAGAAGAAGAAGAGAAGCTAGATTGAATCGAGCGAACATGGACAATCAAATGAATGAAGCTCGAGATGAGATTAGAGAAGAGGAACCATTAAGAGGACAAGTGCCTCAAGGTGAGGATCACTTGGCTCAAAGGGAGGTTCCACAACCACAACCTATACCACGTCAATATCAACCTTATCCACCCCCAAATCAACCATACTACCCACCTCAATATCCTAACTACCCATATTACCCAATAAACCAACCATACTATCCACCACCACCACATAACTATCCTTACTATCCATACCCACCACAACCTCAACACCAAAGACCATAAATGGTGAACCCATTGCAAAATAATGAACCATTACTCCGAGACTACTTTGAGCCAAGAGTTAATGAGCATTATGATGGTATTGAGAGACCACCGATAGATGCTGAGAAGTTTGAGCTAAATACTAATCTGTTGAAGTTGTTAAAGGAGTCTCCTTTCGAAGGATCAAGTGATCGAGAAGATCCCAATGCTCATCTCAATAACTTCATGGAGTTATGTGACACGATCAAATACAAAGGGATGTTGGACAATGAAAAGAAGCTTCGTTTCTTTAATTTTACCTTGACCTGGAGAGCTAAGACATGGATCCGATCTATGAATCCGAAAGCAGCCACATGCACAATTTCTCATGAAATTTTACCCTCCATCAAAAATATTGAAGGCGAGGGAAGAGATAAAGACTTTTCGACAAAAGGTGAGAGAAACAATATCTAGTGTTTGGGAGAGGTACCAAACCTTGTTGTTGGCTTGTCCTCAACATGGTTTGAAGGATGAAGATATACTTTTGACATTCACAATTGGATTGCATGAAAGAGACAAGAATTACTTGAATTCTTGTGCCGGAGGCTCGGTTTGGACTAAGACCGTTCGTCAAGTGAACGAGATCATCGAGAACATTACTGCGAATGATGCTTTTCAAAGAGATTCCAATAGTGGAACGGGTGATCGAGTTGCACTTCTCGAGGAAAGATTGACAAATGTGTGTAATTTGGTATATAGACGCCAAAACCAAAACCAAGCTCCAGCTCCTATGCAAGTGAATATTGTCGAGAGTATTCCTCCTCCTACTCCCGTTACTCAAGAAGAAGTGAGTTATATGGGTCGTCCTCAATACAATAATTCTTTCAAAAATAATCAAAGGTCATATGTTGCTCCACCTTTTAGACAACAAGGAGGTCCGTATCCAAATCAAAGTAACCCTCCTTACAACCCGAATAGGAGACATGAGAATTTTTCATATTCTAATCCTAAGGGGGCAATTCAATTGCCACCCGGATTGATCCGGGGTCTAAGCCACCTAATAATGAAGGGAAATGGAGCATGGAGGATACTTTGACATTGATTTTGAAGAAGTTGGACAATTTTGAAGTGGAGTTTAGAAAAATGAATAGTGAAACAAACAAGAGAGTTGATGACTTGTATACTTCAAAAGCAAGTCAAATCAAGATCTTGGAATATCAACTCGGGCAAATTGCTTCGTCTTTGAGTCCACAAATCAACAAGGGTAAGTTTCCTTCAACTACCGAAACTAATCCAAGAGAGCATATTAATGCTATTTCTACTTGTAATGAGTTGAAGAGTGAGGTGTTGAAAAGGAATGCTATGGAGAATTTTCATTTTGAATTGGTGGAGGAAGTTAAATGTAATAAGGGGAAAGAATATTTTGTGAAGGGTGATGAGAGAGTAATGGGGGTAGTTGAGAGAATGGAGAAAAAGGATAGGAAAGTTGAAGTGGTAGAAGAACTAGGGGGTGAGGAAAGAAAGGTGGAAGGAGGGAAAGTAGAAAGAGATGTGAAGGTGGAAATTTCGAAAGGAGTGAAATATAAGCTCGATGATAGATTTAAGAAGTTCTTTGAGATTTTCACAAAGCTATATTCAAAGATGCCTTTTCTAGAAGCTATTGAGGAATTGCTAAATTATACAAGGTTCTTGAGGGATGTTATGGCAAGGAAGATGAAATCCAATGAACTGGAAATGGTCAAGCTTACTCATGGGAGTAATGAGTTGATACGAAAACATCTACCTAAAAAGCTTAGAGATTCGGGGAGTTTCATTTTGAGCTGCCACAGCAAATGAAGTAAGAAGATGAAGGCCTTGTGTGATTTAGGTGCAAGTGTGAATATGATGCCACTCTCTATTGCTAAAAAGTTGGGCTTACATCAGTTGAGGCCAACAACAATAAATGTGCAATTTGCTGATGGTTCTAAAGTGAAGCCTAGAGGGGTGATAGAAGATGTGGTTGTTCATGTGGGGAAGTTCATTTATCTCGTTGATTTTGTTGTGCTTGATATTGAGGAAGATGTTAGAAATCCTATCATTTTTGGGAGACCTTTTCTTGCTACGTCGGATGCCTTGATTAATATCAAGCGAGGAAAGGTTACTCTTGGAATGAATGGTGAAAAAGCTACTTTTTCAATCCATGTCAATTCCGAGAGTTTCCCAAAGAAGATTGAAGGAGAATTGAACAAAGTAATACTAGATGAAATGGAAAGTGATGAAAAGGTAAAAGACAACATTCTTGATCTTAAGAGTGAACTTTGTGTTGATGATCTTTTTGAAAAGAGATAAAAGGTGAATGAAGATAAGGGGGTAACGCAAGTGGTGAAGAAAGTGGTGAAGAAGGGATGTTTTTGGAGAAGGAAATTGAGTGATGTAAGTCACTCAACCCTTATTGATTTTGATGTCACTTGAGCTTTATAGCGTCCGGCTAGGGGACGTTAAATCCAAGCGCTAGGTGGGAGGCAATCCACCCTTATATCCTTTTTCGTATCCTTTATCGTTTGTGTTGCTTTGGTTTTACTTTTTGATTTTAGGGGTAGAAGCATGAATGCCATTTTTAGCTCATGATTTTGTTCTTTGATTGCTCTTTGTGGATTTTGTGCTATTATGTGTAAGAATAGATTTGAGGAGCATATGTTGCTTAAGGTTTTGAGATATTCTTGGTTTAGGAGTTGATATGGAGTGTGCATGGTTTATTGAGCTTTAGTTTCTTGATTAATCACTCTTTCCAAACTTTATTAGGATTCTTGATCCGAAAAAGTTTGGGGGGGTGTGATTCGTGAGTAATTTTTCGATTAATTGCTCATTTTCATGATTAATTTGATGATGTTCAATGACCATTTATGTTACATGAGGAGTTTTAAGTTGTGTTGTGTAGGAAAATGGCGTGAAAAAGGTGTAAAGGGATGAAAATTCGAAGTGGTGCAGAAAGGCTTGCACTCATGCACCCATAGCCTATCACTTGTGTGACCATAGGCACGCATTCGTGCGGTGGCTCGCTGGTTCGGGCGATAATGATTCACATGAGTGCTCGCACGAGTCCGGTTCGTGTGGCCATAGGCACCGACTCGTGTGATGCCTTGCTAAATCCGAATTTGACCACCTTTGGGTCCAACTTTGACCACACTTCCCTAGGTTTGTCCACTCACTCTTAGTCCTCATTTTTCACTTATTCCACACACAAACACACACTTCTCTCTTCACTCTTGCACTCCATATTCTCTCAAAACTAAGAAGAAGAAAGTTGGAGAAAATTTCCATATCTCAATCTCTACATTTCTTTTCATCAATTCCTTCCAAAGGTATGTTCTTCTAACACTCCTTGTTGGTCCCAAAGGCAGGTTTTAGGGAAGAATACACTTGAACAAGTCTAGAAGGGGGGGGGGTTGAATAGACTTGTAAGGATTCAAAAACCTTTTTCAATTTTACTGGTTTATTCAGAAAATCAGCAGACTACTTGAGGTAGTCTGAATTTTGAGAATAGTGCGCTGTGTATAGTGCGGAAACGTTTTAATGAAAATTGGTTTTTAGGTGATGTGCACAGATAAGAACAGAAAGAAATACGAAGAGACACAGGAGTTTATAGTGGTTCGGACCAACTATCCTACATCCACTCTCCTCAATCCAATTTGGACTTGAGGGGCTCTCCACTAACTCACTTACTCACTTACTTACACAGTTTTGAGAGTACTACTCTCTTTACAACTTGTCAATGCTATAATTGCAATTGACTTCTCACAGCTTCTACAAAGCTTTTACAGAGGATAAGTATGGATGGTGTTTTTTAGCGTAAGTGATAAAACTGACAGAGTATTGGCTAGCTTAATGTGCGTGTGAATCCCATGAAAAATTATCACTATTACTCTAATTTATAGGATCAAATAACTAGCCTTTGGGATGGACTAGAAATCTGAGATCCTATAATCTCGTATTCAATCAATCATTGTGATTGATTGAATTTCCTTCTTGATTTCCGTCAGTCTTCGCGATCTTCAATCAATCAAGTTTGTCCCCTTGATTGATTGATCTTCTATTCTGGGAATCTTCCTTTTATGTCGCCAGTTAACCCTTAAAATTGATTCCGAAGAATCTGGGCTGAGCACAAAACCTCAGCTGATCTGTCTCCTCAGCTGGTGTATCAGTCTGCTGATACTTGGACCTCAGCTGATGTGCAAGTCTGCTGGTGTGCACCTCAGCTGGTCTTCTGGACTTCGTCTGAATAAGTCTTTTATCCATGGTCCTTGTCTTGTCTGCGACGTGCTCTCAGCTCATCAGTTAATCTTCTGATATCAGCTGATCTGCTCTTCAGCTATCGGCTGATGTTAACTTCTCTGATGATCTGCTCTCGATGCTCCAGTGTCAGCTGTTTAAATCTTCTGTCTTCTAAAATCGGCTAAGTCCACAAGGTTTCAGCTGGTCTTCTCTTCTATGATAGCTTCAGATCTTCTAGGCAGCAAGGTAGATTCCCCCTCACTTGAACCTATCTAATCCTAACTACTCATCAGCTGACAAACATGTTCAGCTGGTCCTATTACAAGCTGATTGGTTTATATCATCAAAACATCTAACACATATATCCTAACAAGTTTCCCCTTTTTGATGATATCAAAACCAACTCAGCTGATCTCAACAGATAAGCATTTTCAATCAAAATCAAGATCAACATAGGACAGAAAAGAAGATCTTTAATTAAGATCTTTTAGATAGAATCAAAACGCAGCTGACAACAAGTAGTTGTCTGGAATCATAAAGCTTTATTAATAATCAAAAAATAAATAACAAACAGAAGTAAAGATACCTAATCCTCAGCTGACTCAGCTGGACTATTACATAAGGAGAGGTCTTCTGCTGCAGAGTGGAACTTGCAACCAGTCCAAGAATCTCTTCTCTATTTCCTTCAAAGCTGGCAGAGAGTTTGTTGGGACAATCTGAGTATTTTGATTAGATTCAAAAACCCCTGATGAATTTGCCTAAGTATAGTGTTCAGGATAAAATAGTTCAGGATAGTTAGGTTAGAGATTCAGTACAGGAGGACCACGCTGAAGACTGAAGAATATTGGAGTCGACCCAATTTACTGAAGTCTGAACTGTAAACCATCCTGAAGGAGTCAGTCAGTCTCGCTGAAGATTGTCTGTTCTGAAGCTGAAGATCGAAGCCTGCTGATTCATCCTGAAGTCAATCCTGAAGTACCATTGGCTGATGTTTCTACTGAGTACACTAAGCATACTAAGGACAGAAGTCAATCAGTGAAGAGTAAGTGTCACCTATCAGGCTGTGCTGAATGCACATAGAACCTGACTTAGGCCTTGGTTCAGTTCACCTGAATCCTGTAAGTCCGAAGCAAAAAGGTAACACAAACTGAGCTGAATAACCCATCAGGTTGTGCTGAATGCACATAGGTCCTGACTCAGGCTGTGGTTCAGATCACCTGAATCATGTAAGTCCAAAGCAAAGGGTTATTTATGCTATGGGACAAGAGACAAAAAGAATGTCAGTAAGACTCCATTTAGACACACGTTCAGACTGAGTTATTAACAAGAGACTCAGAGCATTGAATGTACGAGGAAGGACAAATGTCTGAAGGTCAACTAGCCGTTATAGCGGAGAGCCAATGATCTTTCGACATGCATGCACGGAGTCTGCGCAGCATTTAATGCGTCTCAAAAAGTTGCAGGTGATGTGACAACTTGCCAGAATAAGCAGGTGATGTGACAAGTTGCAGGTGATGTGACAACTCACAATTTCTAGCCTGCAATCTACCTAAAATAGGAAAGATTTGATTTGATCTCCTCCAACGGATCTATTTTGAATCTTGCCTATAAATATGGAGAACCTTGCACCCATTCAAGGTTAACGGGAAATTTCCAAGAGAAAACTCTCAAGAATCCAAGAACTCAAAGCATATCATAAACAACACTCTGCAATTAAATTTCCCTAGTGTTGTAGTAAGATTCACTCTGTATTTGGTTAGATCGATAGCTCTATTATTTAGCATTGATTTGTACTGCTACAACTATCCTAGTTGGAAACCAGAATACCAAACCACTCAAGGTGTGATATCGGTTGGTTGGAAGGACTGGGACTTGTAAAATGCCCAAGGGTCAGTTCCTAAGAGAGGAAGTTGGCTACTCGTGTCCCTTGGCACGTAAAACTCAAGTACCTATCCTCAGGGTTTTGAGGATAGCTTCCTGTTAAATTAGGTCGTGGACGTAGGAGTTGGTTATCTCCGAACCAAGTTAAAAAGTCCCCTGGGTGCTGATTTACTGTTTTGTTTAGGATCATAAATGTCACAATATTAAACTGAACATACTGCATTGGTTTTAACTTCAGGACTGAATCAATCATCCTGAATCTGAATACTGTGCACTCAGCCTTAACCACCAATTTACTAAGCAACTCAGAGAAAATGTTTTCAGAAACTAAAACGAGTAGAATCTAAGGGCTCACTTTCCGTACGTACTCTGACTCACTGAGATAGTAGTCCAACTGACTCACTTCCGAGCAGTCAGTAGGTTTGTTATCTCTACTGAGCCTCCGAGCACTTTACTCACACTCAGTTTATCTGACTCGTTACTGAACCGTCCCTGCTGTCCCTGCGGACCTTCAGCGTACTGAGTACTTCAGGGAATCCTGACTGAGTGCGTTAGAGCATTTTTCTGAGTCTTTCAGAAAAATCTGACATCAGTGTATTCCCCCCCATACACTGATTTAACTCGTTTCGGGACCAACAAGTGGTATCAGAGCAGTGGTTCAAAAGATCACTGACTTTGTTTACCTACAGTTTCTGAGGAGAAACTTTTGGTGGTCTACTGAACTGATCTTGTTTCTGAAAAACTGCATATCATGGCATCCGGTTCTAAACGCCTCGAGGGCAATCTTCCTGAATTCTCTATTGACAATTATGACTATTGGAAATTCAGGGTACTCGCACATCTCTATTCTATCCATGATCAAATGCCTCAGGTGATCGAGCATGGCCCGATCAGATTTTTGAGGAATCTTCAGACAACCTGGCCTGTTGCTGGCGATGTCCCTGTTCCAGCCGCCAGAGATGAAGAAGTGGAGAGGTCCGCGCTTAATTCTGATCAGATTAAGTAAATCGGACTGGATAATGTTGCCAAGAACTCGGTCAGGCTTATGCATCTGAGGATAGCTAAGGAGATCTGGGATACCCTGAGGGAGATGAGAGAAGGATCAGAAAAGATCAAGTAGAATAAGAGAGATCTTGCTATCAGGAAGTTTGAGGCCTTCAAGATGCTTGAGGGAGAGTCCATCGATCAGATGGAAGCTCAGTTCATTAAGATGATGAACGAGCTAGCAACCCTTGGGAAGGAGTTTCCCAAGAGGGAGGTGTCTTCTAAAATCCTAAACTGTCTCCCTGAAAGATGGGACACATGAGTAATTTTGTTGAAAAACACTCAGGACCTTACAAACATCACTCACTCTCACAAATTCTCTGAGTTAAAGGCTCTGGAATTTGACCTCGATAAGAGGAAGAAGATGGGTGTTGTCAGTGAGGAAGTTAGTGAGGAGAAGACTTCTAAAAAGGAAAAGAGCGTGGCTCTTAAAGCTACTCCTGAGCCTGAGGCTGGATCTGGCTCCAAGTCTCTGAAAGACATGAACAAAGATGAGCTAGCCTTGGAGTACAGCCTGATGGCACGGCGATTCGAGAAACTGAACTCTCGTTTCGGCAGGTATAAGAAATTTTATACTGACACCCGTGATCACAGGTACTCCAGCCCCAGGAGATCTAGCCCCCGGAGAGAAGAAAGAAGAGGTTCAGATTCCAGGAGGGATCGCAATGAGCCTGAGCGACGTAGAGATGAAAAGAGGAGAGAGGATGAGCCCAGAAGATCCAGCTCCAAACCTGAAAGATCATCAGGGAGCAGGAGGGAATCATCTGATAAAAGGTACACTGATAAGAAGCTTTCTTCTGATGTAGATCAGTGCTACCACTACAAAAAGACCGGACATTATCAGTATGATTGTCCGGAGCTCAGTGCTCGTGAGCGAGAAGATTGGAGAGCGAAAAGAGAGCTCAGGGCTTCAGACCGGAGAGCGTTGCTTGCTGAGGATTCCTCAGATTCAGATGGCCCTGGACGCCGGTCTCCTGAACTCTTTTCAGATGAGGAGTATGATGACCTCTGCCTGATGGCAGATGATGAGGTATGTTCTTCTGCCTCTTCTCCTGATCACGCACCTGAGTTTAGCTCAGATTCAGCAGGAGAACTCGACCTTTAGCTCGCCCTAGAGCAATTGATGGTTGACTTCTCAAGGCTGCAGGAGACTCATACTCACACAGTGGATGTGAACGCACAACTGAGTGAGAAGAACGATCGGTTAACTGAGTCTCTCAGAGTTAGAGATACTGAGGAAGCCCTTAGATTAGTACATCTTCAGGAGGAGCTACTTCATGCTAGGAACAAGCATGATGAAGCGCCACTGGAGGTAGAAAGACTGAAGGGTGTAATCAGCTCGCTGATTGAGACTCGTGATACTGACTTGTTCCTTGCTCAGGAACAACTGATAATTGAGCGAACTGCTCTAAGAATGATGCTCGAAACTGAGTGGCAAACTCGCCTTTGTGCTGAGCAAACTGCTTGGGATCTTGAGCTGATTTCAAAAGAGAAAGGTAATTCAGAATTGGTGCTTCAATACACCACTGAAATTGAGGCCCTGAAAGAAACCAATGGGCATCTTGAGGTCAAGCTGAAGAAGTTATACACGTCTACCCAAGTGGTTGATGAGTTGACAAATTTCTCTCAGCTGACTGATGGTGCTAAAGCTGGGTTAGGCTATGATGCCACAAAAGACCCAAAGGGCAAAAAGAAGAGAGGTGCTTCAGGGAGCAACTCTCAGAAAAGGTTTGTCCCTGCCCTAACCGATGACAAGAGCTTAAGTGTTGCTCATCAGAATAAAGGCAAAAGGAAGGAGAAAATGCCTGCTGAACCTGTCAGGCAAAGGACTGAGAAACCAAGATAAAAATCTAAGGAAAAGGTCAAAGTTTCTCATCCTGAGTCTAGGAAGACAGACCAAAGGAACTCCAAGGCCCAGCCTAGGAATCCTCAAACTGGGAAGAATTTTGTTCCTAGCACTTCTCAGGCCCTGCCTAGAAATGTTCAGAACAGAAGGAACTCAGGTCAAAGGAGACCTCAGGCAAGACCTAGGACTACTGAGGTTCAGACTCCTCAGACAGGGCACAGAGCCCATCAGGAGCATCCCAATTCTCTAAGAAGAAGGACAAACCAGGTGGTCTCTGAAAGGCAACGGAGACCTGACTCCAATAACACTCATGCCAGACCTCATGTGCCAAGAGGTCAGGCCCGAGCTGCTCCTACTCAGGACAGACTTCAGCCCAATTCACCCAGGCCAAGGAGGAACAGGAGGCCCACCCCCAGAAAACAATATAGGGCTCCTGTATCTCAGGCTGACACCCATACACCCTCAACTTCCCAGGCACAAAGGAAGAAGAGAACTGTGTATGTTGACATTTCAGAGAAACAGGTCTACACTTCTGATGCTGTCAGAATTGTCAGACAAATCTGGATCCCGAAGGGTATGGCTGATTCAGTAGGACCCAATACTAGATGGGTACCTGAGGGCTGATTCTTTTCAGGTCGCTGCGGGCTACAAGAAGAAGAAGGAGGATCTGATGAAGGACTGGTACTTGGACTCAGGATGTTCCAGGCACATGACCGGATTTCGTGATCTCCTTCAGGATTATGTTGCTCAAGAAGGCCCGCAGGTAACCTTTAGTGATAACTCTAAGGGTTTCACCAGAGGATTCGGAACCCTTGTTATTAACTCTGTCCGTGTAATGAATGTATCATATGTTGAAGGACTGAGACATAACTTGCTCTCGGTTAGTCAGTTTTGTGACCGAGGATAT
>JAPKLY010000359.1:461937-475589 GCA_026898435.1 Prunella vulgaris | reverse complement strand
TCACCCAGGAGCTCGTCTTGTAGCCTGTTAGGTCCCGATGGTTGCACGCTTTTTCCCTCCGTCCGGTTTATCCACAAGGGTGGTTTACGGCGAGGTTTTTAATGAGGCTCATATAGTCTAAGGCATAGTAGTAGGATGAGGCATGATAAAGGAAGCAGTGTAAGAGACCAAGACGAGGGTAAAGAACCCTCGTCAACACCGGAAGCCACATAGGCTCGTAAGGTGTCATCTCACACTCACACACCTATAAATAAGATCTCTCTTGTACTATTCACACAATTCTGAAAATTAATACAATCCCTACTGCAATATTTCTCTCTCTAAACTATTTACTCTCCCTCCTCATATTACAACCAAGAACATAAATTCTTGGATTATTGTTTGATGGAATTAACATGTTATAACTAGCCACATAACAAACACGATTAACAAATTCTATCAACATCAATATTAAAAAAAAAAAAAGTTACTGCACTTTTAATGGATAATTGTTAACTATTTCCAATGGAATTTTTTTTTAAAAATACTTTCGCAGAGAATCTTGCAGAGTATACTTTCAGTTACTGTATTTGATATAAATCCGATGTATATACATATTATCTAGTTAATAACTAATTGTATATATTAAATACTTATTTAAAAAAAAAATTAATATGAGTGTTGACTGTTGACTAGGGAAGTGGAGTATAGGAGGAGTGGGTAGTGTTGGCCTGTTGGGTGGATCACGTCAGAAATTTTTTAATTATTTTTATTTAAATTTTTTTACTTTCTGATTTTTTTTTTAAATTTGAAAAAGTTTTCAAAATTTATTATATAAAAAAACTACAACAAAGATTGGTCGTTCATGCCATCGTTGGAATTTGTGCTCAATCAATCACCACTGCTTACCTTGTACACGCCCATGGGTTGACACGTTTATTAGGAATTCAATGTTCCTCACTCCCTATGCATATATATATATATATATATATATATATATATATATATATAAATATAATACTCCCTCCGTCTACAAAAATATTGGACTACCTTGACAATTCACGGTTATTAAGAAAAGTTGATGTTAATGGGTAAAAGTGAGTGTATTAGTATAAAAAAATATTTAATTATTAAGAAAGTACTTGATGTGATGGGTAAAAGTTAGTATATGTATATAAAAAAATAAAAATAATAATTGTAAATTTTCCATTTTAGGTAAGTAGACCATTTATTGTGGACGACCGTTTAAGGCAACATGGACCATTTATTGTGTACGGAGGGAGTATATATAATGTAAATGTTAACTTGATTGATTATATATTCTGCTAAATTAGTAGGAAAAAAAATATACTCCCTCCTAGAGCTGGCAATTTCGGCCCAACCCGATATATGGGCTGGGCTGGGCTGAAAAAATAGTGGCCCAAAAAATCTGGCGGTTTTGGCCCGGCCCATTTAGCTCATTTGGCCCGGTGAAATAAAATTTATTTTAAAAAAATAATAGAATTAAATTCATTTTAAAATAATATAATTAAAATAATATAATTAAAATTATATTTATTTTAAAATAATAGAATTAAAAATATGAACTACTTTTATTATATTAGGACACTATGACTATGAGTAATGATATTTGTTTCTTTTTAATTGATGTTTGAATTTGTGGTTTTAGTTCTATTTTATATTTGTGTTGTTAGTTTGTGGATTGTAAAGTATGAGTTAATAGTAGTGCAAAAGTGATTATAGTATAATTTTGAAAATTATTATTTTAAAAAATGGGCCGGACTGGGCCGTTAGTCTGTGGGCTAGATTGGGCTGAGCTGGGCTCAATTTTTATAGGTCCGACTAAAAAATGGACCGGCCCTGCCCAGTCAGTGAATGTTGGTTGACCCGATGGACTGGGCCGACCCGGCCTGGCCCGGCCCGTCTGCATAGTATTGCATAATATTCTATTTAACATAAATTTATGTATGTTCAAATTACGTCAATATGATATTTCCTCAAAAATAGGCAATTATCATTTTTTTTAAAATTTTCAGAAAGTATAAAAAACAAAAATAATAGATATAGGTTTGAATAAATTAATAAAAACTTGAATAATAATAATTAAAATTCAAAAAATTTAACCACCCACCTCACATTTCCTCAAAATAGGAAACTATCGGTTTCTTTTTTCTTCTCTTTTTTAGATTTTTTTATATTTTCAAAAAATTAAAAACTGAAGTACTAAAATGATTTTGGATAAGATAAGAAAAAAAAGATTAATAATAATTAAAAAAAGAATTTTTAATGTAAAAAATTTAACCCGCAGAACATTCCCAACTATCCTTTTCTTTCATTTTTATTGGATATTTTAAATTCTTTTATATTTTCAGAAAATTAAATATAAATAAAAGTATATCGTATTTGAAGAAGTCAAAATAAAACTTGATCAATATCTTCAATAGTGTGAGAATTGGATATAGTGTATAAATATACGTACGTGAAGGAATTGAAGCTGACAAATTTAAATATATAAAAGCCGATGCATTCGCATCTTCTTAGAAATGAAATGTCTTTGTTACAACGAATGTGTCATTGTTACACATAAATTCACTTCTAGTTAAAACAAGATTACATTTATCAGATCAAACAGAGGAAGAGTAAGAAATTTTATTTGTATTCAATACTTTTGCAGTTCAAAAATGAAAACAAACCGAGGCATCATTAACACAAGGTTTCATTTCATCTTTCTTCTTAAAATATGAGTAATCAATCTGTTATACGATTCCATAAAATGTATAATGTTGTTGGCTCCAACATTGCTCACTTGGAAAAGAAAAAAAAAAAAACTACAAAATCAAATGATGAAGTTAATAATAATTAATAACCAACCGATAAAGTGTATACTGTTATTGGCTCTCATTACAAGGTTTTTTTTTTTTTCTTCTTAAAATATGTGTAATCAATCTCTCTTATACTTTCTATAAAATGCATACTGTTGTTGGTTTCAACAAAGAAAAGAAAACTGCAAAACCAAATAATAGCTTCAACATCAATACTAAAGATGATGAAGTTAAAACTGATCTTCAATATTTAGATACTTGTTATTCTAATTTCCCTACTTCTTTCTATTGATCTGCTTACTATTCCGACTTTCCTACTTCTTTCTATTGGACTATGTCTTCATCTACTTGCTATTCTCATATCCCTACTTTTTTATATTCGCCTTTTTTTTGGTCGACTTGCTATTCCGATTTCCCTACTTTTGTCTATTCGCCTTTTTCTTGGTCTACTTGCTATTCCGATTTCTCTACTTCTTTCTATTCGTCTTTGTCTTCGTGTGCTTGCTATTCCGATTTCTCTACTTCTTTCTATTCGCCTTTGTCTTCGTGTGCTTGCTATTCCGATTTCTCTACTTCTTCCTATATGCCTTTGTCTTCGTCTTCTTGCTATTCCAATTTTCCTACTTCTTTCTATTCGTCTTTGTCTTCGTCTGCTTGCTATTCTGATTTCTCTACTTCCGATTTCTCTACTTCTTTCTATTCGTCTTTGTCTTCATCTGCTTGCTATTCCGATTTTCCTACTTCTTTCTATTCGTCAAGTTTTAGCGAAGAGGAGGTTATGTCCATCAACAAACAATCTGATTGTAGTACCTCCGGATTTAGTATCACAGAACACGAAAATTGTGGCAATGAACAAGAATGTTTGGATATGGAGTTAGAGGATTTGTCATGCTCGAATGGGGTTGCTCAGAGCACTACTAACTACTAACTACTAACTACATTCTTTCGTCAGGCAGACGTCTGGTTAACCAAGGTAACTCTATTTGTTGAGTAAATTGCAAAATTGTTTTGTATCTTTTCAATTATTGGTGCTAGTAATGAGTCTTGATTGCATAATTTGATTCTTTGCGTGCAGATTCTCAACAGGAAATCAAGAAGTTGACAATTGATAAGGAATTTGAGCATTACTTTTTGTAGAAACATATGACTATCAGTTAATATATATATATATATTCAAATAATTTATGCATTTTGTATTCCTTATGAAAAATGTGGCTTTCATATTGAGAAGTTTGAATCCTGCAAAGTACAATATTTTTCATAATATTGGACATATTTGTAATTGAATTTTTTAAAATGTACTGAATAATATTATGGCCCAGGTTAAATGCACCCACAAATAATTGAAGTACACACACTTAAGTTTATAATTATATATTATAATATACTTAAATGCCTAATATATCCTTCATTAATTGATAAACATATTTCCACCACATATAACCGCCCCTGGACCGCATCTCACCACTACCGCCGCCTGGAATTTCAAGTTGCGCCGGAATTGCAACGCCACAGCCACCAATGCTCACAGTTGCCTCTGTTTGCAAGGAATTCATCAAAGTGTGTACTCAACAAGTGTGTGTACTTCATACACTTGTGAGTGCTTTTAATCTGGGCCTAATGTTATATTTTAAAAAGAATGAACATAATGAAATGGACCTCCCTATTGGGCATATGTGTAATTGGGCTTTTGCCCAATGTAATAAACATTGAAAGACAATTCTCCTCTCTCTTGTTTCCTTCTTCTTTTATTGGCTAAACTCTAATTTTGCATATCTATAGCTTCCATGGAGACTAGATTTACGGCTATGATTGTGATCCTCTACTTTATAATTCTGATTTATAAGATCCACTAATTTACCCGTGGAAGTATTTATATATAGGGTGTTTTTAAACCCTTAAATTTTTTTTTTTATAAATTGGGTCTTACATATTTTTATAAAAAAAAGTGATTCTTTACTTTTTTATGAGTTTAAAAACACACCCATAAATATACATCATATTGTCTCTATTTATAATAAAACTAAAAAGCTGTCATGGGAAACAAATAAAGGAAAATACACTTTATCTTTAAATTGAAAAGAGGGTCAAATATGCAAAAATTATAAAATTGCATAATCAAAATCACAAAAATTATTAAAATTGCATACTTATCCCTCTTTATAATAAAATAAAAAAATTATCTCTCTGTAACGCCCCTTTTCAAATTCATTAAATTGTTTTTTAGTACTTATTTCCTACACAAACTGACCATAAGACGTTATAAGTGTGATACTGATAAAGTTAAAGATGAAATTCAGAGGAAAAAAATATATATTAAAAAGAATTTATATATGTGAGACCGTTTCATGATATGAGTCCGACAAAAAATATAGTGTTATGATTATAATAAAATGTGATGCTATTTTAAAGAAAACTAATAATAATTTTTAATAAAAATATTATCACTTTTTGTTAAAATTTCATAATTTTTAATTAATAAATATTATATTTATATTGGTCTAGAAATAATTGGATAATATCTCACAAGGCTTTCTCAAACCATTAATTTAAAATATTTTGGAAAATAGTCATTCATGACTTGTGCAATATTAAAAAAATATATATAAAAATTGTTTTCCACAAATTTCCAACATCGCGCAGATCAGGTCGAGCTATGGTGATGGTTTTACTCTCCACTATAATATAATATACTCCTTTCGTCCTAATATTTGTTTTCCCTTGCTTTTGAACACGAAAATATTATGCTAAAAATAAAAATTATAAATAATATAATAAAAAAAAAAAAGTATAAAAAGTAACGGAAATAATAATAAAAAATGAATAGTAATTTCCAAAAAAAAAAAAAAAAACCAAATGAGAAATATATTGTGAAATAGAAGGCGTATCATATATTATATTGTATTATTGATTAACGACTATAATAGTACTTGTTGAGCAATTTATGCAACCAAATGATTTATGTGGCTAATTATACGTAGAAAATCACTCAAACAATAATTTAAAGATGTAATTTGGATTAGTAATAGGAATTATAATTGGAAAAGTAGAGAGAGAAATTGTGTAATGTATTTCTTGTATTTGGGAAATTAGATCCTTTACAAATGAGTTTTTATAAGTATTTATCCCCTTGTAAGGGTGAGGTGACACATTTTTAAGTCACTTGGCCTATGATGGTGACAAGTGTCCTCCACTTGTCACCACCTTAGCTACTTGCCTCACTAACCCTAACCTAACCGACCTATGCCCTCCTTACAGGTTCTCTGGACATCTCTGTGTCTTCATCCCTGAGAGCGATGGTCGAGCACCGGGGCGAGCAGCCTGGCGAGCAACTTGGACTTGGCCTCGTGGGCTTGTTGCCTAGCCATCTCTGAGCTGGACGAGCAAGGTGGCGAGCAGCCTGACGAGCAGCCTGGCGAGTAGCCTGGCGAGCAACTTGGACTTGGCCACGTGGGCTTGTTACCTCGCCATCTCTGAGCTGGACGAGCAAGGTGGCGAGCAGCCTGACGAGCAGTCTGGCGAGCAGCATGGCGAGCAGCCTGGCGAGCAACTTGAACTTGGCCACGTGGACTTGTTGTCTCGCCATCTCTGAGCTGGACGAGAAAGGTGGCGAGCAGCCTGACGAGCAACTTGGACTTGGCCACGTGGGCTTGTTGTCTCGCCATCTCTGAGCTGGACGAGCAAGGTGGCGAGTAGCCTGACGAGCAGCCTGACGAGCAGCCTGGCGAGCAACTTGGACTTGGCCACGTGGGCTTGTTTCCTCGCCATCTCTGAGCTGGACGAGCAAGGTGGCGAGCAGCCTGGCGAGCAACTTGGACTTGGCCACATGGACTTGTTGTCTCGCTATCTCTGAGCTGGACGAGCAGCCTGACGAGCAGCCTGGCGAGCAACTTGGACTTGGTTTAAATTACTTTTATCAACATTTGCCCCCCAGCGCATGCTTCAATTTGATTCTAAATATTGAAGGATGCGCTGGAGTTGTAGTTGTGCAACTGAGGGATGATGGAGGGACTCTGAGAATAATGGCGAGTAAGTGCGGCGAGTAGCTTTAAGTTGACCTCATGGGTTTGCTGGCTCGATGCACTCTCGGTCACCTATAATCTTGTCAGAATCACGATTTTCTTTAATCTTCAATGTTTCATTACCTTGCAAGGTGATGAGCATGTAGCTTTGGTGATATGCATCTCCTTCCTGCTCGTCCCTAGCTCGCCTCTTGTTGGCCTCGTGTAGGTCGCCTTGGTGGCCAGCTTCCCATCGAGGCGGTCCTCTTGTGGGATTCATGTTTGCCACTTGGTCGCACCTCGTGACACTGATTTGACCCATACCCACTGGGTTAGGAGTAGTTACATGGTGGTATGGAATGATACTTTGGGCGAGCTGGTGGATGAGCTACGTGGGCACGCCGGTGGGAGAGCCAGGTTGGTATGCTGGTAGGCAAGCTACTCTACCTTGATCATTTTTCTTAACCTTGTTTGTTGTGTTTGTCTCTTTGTTGTGAATTTTCAGTTATGCTCGCGCTACTGTCTTCAGTTTGCCCTTTTTTTATGGTGCGTATTGGTTCGTCTTACGTTACTTTCAACCGCGAACTTGCACTTAAAATTATTTTTAGGCATTTGGGTTCCTTTGGAACACTTTGCCTTCGGCGTCTGTTCTTTGAGGAACTTTGCCTTAATATTCATTAATGTGGGGCACTAGGTTATTTGTGTTCCTTTAGTAGGGTACACTTTTTAACCTTAGCTTTTCATAGCTTCGCCCTGGGCTTTGACAGTAGTATCTTGAGATCTGTTTCTCTTGCATTGAATCACATTTAGACTGTGGGTGATATGGAGTCGAGTAGTGTTTTCTTGATATTCCATGAGGTGCAAAAATCTCTTAATTTGCTTTCGTCAAACTGTCGTCCATTGTCTATGACGATTGAGTGTGGTAGGCCAAACCTGCAGATCAGGTTTTGATGGCATCTTTTCTTAATGTTGGATGATAGTACCCTTGTCTGATAGCCTTGTACGCCAAGGCTTGCCCCCCAGCATGGCCTCCACATATTCATTCGTGGATTTCTTCTAACACTTTATGTCCTTCTTTTGGGGAGAGGTATTTGAGTAGGGGTAGAGAGATTCCCCTTTTATATAGTTGTCCACCAACTATTGTACATCTTGCAGCTTGTTTGGTAACTCGTCGTACCTCCCAGAGATCTTTTGACTGGTCCCTATTGGTTAGGTATTTTCTGATGGGTGTCCTGCAGTCCTCCACCACCTGTTGGTTATCTGCTGCTTGTTGCCCCCATTCAACGTTTGATTTATGCAATCAAACGTTGAAGGATTTTCTATCTTCGTGATGGTGACTTCTACAATACTTGCTTCGCTGGTACTTGTTGCTAATCGAGCCAACGCATCTGCTTGTGTGTTTTTGAGTCAGGGGCAATTGTCGGGTTAATGTTGAGGCTGTGGCACACATGTTCAACTGGTATCCTCGTCATGTTTTTCCATCGTGGGCCTGAGTTGGGTCCTTCCAAGTTGAAGTTGACTTCTATCTACGTTGGCTCGTACCCTTGTTGTGGCTCCAAGTCCCCTTGTTCGCCTGGTAGATTTTCTTGTCTTGGGGTTGCACCACCTTCACCCTCCACCGATATGATGGGTGTGTCACCATTTGCTCCGGTGTCTATCTCTATGGGGCTTTTTTGTTGTTGGCCCCACCGGGGTGTCTGATATTTGTTGAAATGATGTCCAGTATGCTGGGCTCATGAGGACGTAATTGTATTTGTATCTCTTTCTCATACAGTAACACTTGGGTTACATGTTTTTTTTTATAGACACTCCCGTGCCTTCTTTTGATCGCCTATAATTGTTCCTGCACCTTGGTGTTCATGATATTGACGTTAATGACTAATGAGTCATTGTGGGGTGTGAGGATTCCCCCTAGGTCTGCTTGTGAAAACGTCGAATCTGTTGTTGGCTTGGTGGGTAACTCGATCCTGACCCGTCTCTTGTACCTGGTTGATTGCCCAGATTTCGGTCTTTTCCTATCTCTTTGATGGTGGTGGGCGTCTGTCAACCGTTCCCCCTGCAGGACCTATCTCCTCGAGTACCAAGATTTCTCTGTTTGGTTCTTAATGAGGTGGTGGTGCTGGAGGTCCCTTTTTGACCAGTCTGTTGGGCCTCCTTTCTTCTTCATCACTGTCTCCATCATCTGAACCTTCTTCTCGAGGTTGCCTTTGTCTTTTCACCTGTGCTTTCCTTACATCGGACTTCGTACCTAACTCCTTCTGCAGTGCTTCTTGAATGGCCACATACACCCCAGCCTTATGCCTGAATTCTGCGTACGTTCCTGGGCATGACAAATGCATTTCCTTCCAGAGTTCCGTCCCCTTCTTCAGTCCGGCCATCACATCAACAATCTTGGTGTCTTCGCTGACGGACTCTCCTTCCAAAAGGATCTTGTCGAACCTCTCAAGGTATTGCTGGTCCGTCTCTTCTGCTCCTTGTGTGATATTGGCCAGCCGATGTTTTTGCATCAAGTATGAATGAGAAGTGGGACAGAAACTCCCGGGTAAGCTGTCCGAACGAATGAATTGATCCTGGCGCCAGAGCCGAGAACCATCTGTGGACTCGATCCCCCAAGGTCAGGGGAAAGTTTCTGCATTGTGTAGCTTCTGAAGCCCCCATCGAGATCATGTAATCGGCATACTTCAAGATGTGCACCTTGGGGTCAGATTCACCCTCATACAGTACCAATGATGGAAAATGTATCTTCTTCTGTATAGGTGCTGTGAGGATGGTTGTAGACAATGGTGAGATTGGGAGGGAGGTGTATGTCTCAACCTTCTCTTTGTTGGCCACTTGTTCCCACAAGTCCTCTACTGCTTTCTTTAGCTTCTCTATCTCCACGATCGATGACCCACGAGATGATCCCCCTCCTCGAGGCTGTTCCGAGTGCACCTCATATTGACGTGCTGCCCCTGGAAGTCCCTCACTTCGGGCGACCTCCCTATGGGGACGTTGGAGGTTACTTGCAGCATTAGGGCCCAACCTCTCGGATGCCCGTCTTCTTAGTCGGTCCTGTCCGGGCCTTCGTTGATGCCTCGCATTTGACTCACAAGGTTCTTAACGCTGCGAGTATCCGGACCCTTCACCCTCCGAATGATGGCTTGGATCACTATGCCTATCTCCTTGGGACCCTTCATGATGACCACGCTGCTCGGCTGGTCGCCCACTTGGTCGCCCGGCTGGTCGCCACTCTGCTCGACCATCTGGTCGCCTGTCTGATCGCCTAGGTTGCGGTCCTAGGCGATCGCACATCTTTTGTTTGCCCTTCGAATTTTCTGGGGCGACACGTCCGCTACTAGCTTCCTCCTCTTGTGCGTGATAGCTCGTCCTTGTATCATGTCTTGTCTCCGTAGGGGCCGCTTGAATCATGGGTTGACAAGCCACCACCTTCTGTTGCAACATGGCCATCACCCTCTCGATGTCTTCGGGAGTTTTCACTGCCGACTCCAAAGTTGCTTCAATTTGCGGTCTAATCGGGGCCGCCGGTAATGCTGGGACTCGGGTTGATATTCCTCAAAACTTTTACCAAACTTCGAAGGGCGTTCTTGGTGTTCTTGAGAAATAATGAAGAATGAATATCGAATTCTTCAATCGACGGAGGATCGACCCTCCTTCTAGCGCCAAATTGTTGAGCAATTTATGCAACCGAAAGATTTATGTGGCTAATTATACGTAGAAAATCACTCAAACAATAATTTAAAGATGTAATTTGGATTAGTAATAGGAATTATAATTGGAAAAGTAGAGAGAGAAATTGTGTAATGTATTTCTTGTATTTGGGAAATTAGATCATTTACAAATGAGTTTTTACAAGTATTTATCCCCTTGTAAGGGTGAGGTGGCACATTTTTAAGTCACTTGGCCTCTGATGGTGACAAGTGTCCTCCACTTGTCACCACCTTAGCTACTTGCCCCACTAACCCTAACCTAACCGACCTATGCCCTCCTTACAGGTTCTCTGGACATCTCTGTGTCTTCATCCCTGAGAGCGATGGTCGAGCACCGGGGCGAGCAACATGGCGAGCAGTCTGGCGAGCAACTTGGACTTGGCCTCGTGGGCTTGTTGCCTCGCCATCTCTGAGCTGGCGAGCAAGGTGGCGAGCAGCCTGACGAGCAGCCTGGCGAGTAGCCTGGCGAGCAACTTGGACTTGGCCACGTGGGCTTGTTGCCTCGCCATCTCTGAGCTGGACGAGCAAGGTGGCGAGCAGCCTGGCGAACAACTTGGACTTGGCCACGTGGACTTGTTGTCTCGCCATCTCTGAGCTGGACGAGCAGCCTGGCGAGCAGCCTGGCGAGCAACTTGGACTTGGTTTAAATTCCTTTTATCAACAGTACTATATAAAAATAAGTACCATTATAAAAAAAATTTATTTTATTATTTTTGTCTGTTTTACTATAAACTTCTATTTTTTGGGATAAAATAAAAATATTTATGTATACACTTTATTCTTATTGTACATTTATCACTCATTTATTCTTTGTACTCGTATATTTTCTTTTCTTTTTATTACATCAGCTTTAGTACTACATCTATATTTTATACTATTCTTAATATATGTGCTCAAAAGATAAAAAAAGTTTATACCGAATGGAAGGAGCAATATTACTGACCTGATTTGATCCGAATCGATTTTGATCCGTAGATTTCTCTTACCACCAACTTTTTTACTTCCTACTAAGGGCATCGTACGCTAAAATATTACTTATAAGAGTTGGTCTTGTATGAAACCCTCTCATGATATGAGACGATTAAATTATGTATATATAAATTTTTGTCTGCCTATAAATATTTGTGTTTGGAAAAACACTCTGAAAGTAGAATTGCGAGGATTCAAACATATAAGTTTACACAAAATTTCTGATGAATATGTTTATTATAAAATTAATACCGTTACATGTATTTATTGATAACATTAAACTTGAAAGGTAAAATAATAATATTAAATAATATGTATCAGTGAATAATTAATAAATACTTATAATAATATAAATTTCATACTATAAGTCTATAAATAAATTTACAGGAGACACCTGCTCATAAATTAATCAATTAAAATTCTATTTTACTTTGTCCTGAGTTATATTCAACAACATTAAAATGTGTTTACAAATTCTATTAATAATTGTTAGTCAATTATTTTCAAAATTTGTGTTAACTGTGGAATTATAATCATACTAAATTATATTCATCCTTGAATAATTAACAAATATAAACTTAATTATTTATCAAATCATTATTTTGGATGTGAATTATATAAACTATAATATGTTCCAAAAAAAAAAATGAATGGATGAGTGTAGCATTATTTATTAGATTCCCATGTTGTTGGGAGTGTGATGAAACAAAATTTAGGATCTCCGTTGATGTAGCTTTCACACAACCACCCATCTCACTACAAGACAGATACTCAATGCTTACAAGTTTGTACTATTTTAATTAAATATTATACTATCTCCGTCCCAAATTTTTTTATAAAAAGACTGATGCACAATTAAAAAAAAAAAATACGTGTGAGTGTGAAGTTAAATAATAAAATAAAATATTTTTTATTAATTTTTATAAGTATAATTTATTTTAAATATATAAATAAATTAGGACATTCTAAAAATATGTAAAAAGAAAATGAACCGAAAGAGTGATATACTTAGAAACTTAGAGAGAGAGTGTCATAAGGCGAAGTTCAAATAATTGAGACGATTTTAATTGGAGAGTTGAAAAAAAATTTTAATAATTTTTGTTATCCATTTTTTCGATGATTTTTTATTTTTTAATATAGGTGTTCTTGTGATGGACGTTAGATATCCTAATTATTGCTTACATATTGTATCGTTAGGTTAGTAGGGTGACGTATAATTTAGTGATTTTAATTTGCCTGAATACCGTGGAATTCAAGTGTATTTTTAAAAATTATACAAAATACTACTGAAAAGTCACACATGTTATTATTGAAAAGTTTATTTTTAATAACGTAACTTCTCAAAAATAATATACGTGTCTTTTCAGTAATAAATAGTAGTATAATTTTTAAAATACATTTGAATGGCACGGTGTACCTAGTTAACAAGAGACTTACTCTTTTAATTTCCCCTTTTCTTATTCCATTCGTCTTTTTTAGTAGACATTTTATTCGAGTAGAAGTAATTACTTAAAAATTAAAATTCGAGTTCGATAGAGTTTCTAATATATATTTATCTACATATTTACATGCACCAATTACATTGGATGCTTTCAAATTCATTCAGTAATATTATATTATTTACTAGTATATATAGAGTCATATTTGCATTTAAATTTATTCAGTAATATTATATTATTTGTTGTTAATATCACTGTGCTTATATAAAAAATACCACATTATTTTACACGCACAAAATAAGTCGAATAAAAAACTATTGTGGTGTTACTTTCTAAGCCAATTGGTGCTACTTGATAAGTAGTGTGTTTATATTTGCCCCATATATATGCATGATATGTGAGAGGAATCAATTAAATGTATCTACAACAGAACAATTGAAGAAATACTCAAACGAGGAAAAAAAGTAAATTCATAATTGTAAACTTTATATCACAAAGTAATTTATATGATGAAAATAATTTTAAGCAAATATTAATATTATACGCAATAAAGCTCCTTAGTTTTGTGTTTTGGTTTTGCTTGTAGTCAAAAGAAAACAATATTAGAATGATTCATGAGATCAATGCATTTCTCAATTCCTTTCCTTCTCTCTTTTAATTTTCTTCATTAATTATTTTATTTAATCTTTGTAAATAATATTGGAATATTATTTATTTATATATATTTAATTATAT
>JAPKLY010000359.1:392748-447203 GCA_026898435.1 Prunella vulgaris | reverse complement strand
GTGGTGTTCTAGTTAGCCACGTCTCTTCTTCCAAATCTAACCAACAGTTGTTATGTGGGCTCCGTTTTTTCACTAATACTCCCTCTGTCCCGCGGGAATTTGCACACTTTCCTTATTTGGACGTCCCACACAAATTTGCACACTACTAAAAAAGGAAGCATTGATTTACGTGCACACTCACAAACCTTTACACATATTTACTCATATACCACTACTTTATATATAAAACTATTTTTTCTTAAAAAATGTGCCGTCCCGTAGGGTGCAAATTCCTACGGGACGGAGGGAGTAGTATCCATTTGCTCTATAATTCCAGTTTCCTGCAAAAATAATAGAAAACAATACTATTCTCGATAATTAAGCCCAATTATGCAAATTAGTGTAAATAAAACCCAAAATCATATCGAATTAAGCCAATAAAACACAGTAATTTCGAGTTATTTTCACACCAATCATCGGTTTCTGGCATCGTGCAAGTAGAATTCCGGCAAATAGCTACGAGTTGTGGCGGTCTGTACGGTGGAGGTTTTGATTAGCGGTTTCCGGACGGAGGTCGCGATTGCACGAGGTTACGAACAGGGGAATACCTCTTCGAAGCGGCGGAAATGGAAATCTGGCAGTTTGCAGTTAATGGGGGCGGCGGATGGAGGTGCATTTGCCGGCTAAGATTGTTGCAGAGATTTCCGGCTTGTATTGTTGGCTGCCAGAATGTATTGTTTTTCTATGTTAAACTCCGGCTACGAGTAGAGCGACCTCGGCTTTCTTTGGGTGTGGAGTAGCCATTTCCGATGAATAGCAGATTTAAAAATGGACGAGGAATAGTAGATTTGGTGGAACATGGATGGTGAAATAGTGTGGTGTTTTCAATTTTTGGTGATAAATGGCAAATTTGGGGTTTTCAATTTTTTGTGGTGAGTATCTGGTAAGAATTCATTTCTGTGAGCTAGGACTGAAAATGATAAGAGGCTGGGCGTAAGGATTTCAAAATTGTGATTAATTAAATTTTTGCTTCTACAATCGGTGATGTACTCTGGGAAAGAGAAAATCAAAGCATCCTTCTGTACAATAACTATATGGTGATTGTGAAAGGGCACAAATGAGATATATTTGTAGATTGAATAATTGGCAGATTTCTCCTCATGTAAATTTGGACTCTCAGAAGCTCCATTTTAAATGCTTATGGTTGGGATGAGAATTATATGACGTGTTTCCCCTGCTAAATATGTTGGTTTTTATATGACTATCATACCATGTGATGATATATATACATGTTTAGGTTGTTCCAATGGTGTATGTATGTAAACACTATTTTATGTTCAGTTATACTATAATTTGATTCGATTATACCATAGTGTTACAATTTACTATAGTGCATTATACTATTGATTATCGTTTATACTATAGTGCATTATACTATCGATTTACTATAGTGCATTATACTATCGATTTACTATAGTTTCTCTTGCCGTCACACAACTACCGAGTACAAGAGGTCTAGACTACCTAGAAATAGGAGGACTGTGAATCGTCCTTATGGTGGAGTGCTGTCTGGAGGTGCGGTAAGGGAAAGGATCATTAGAGCTTTCCTGGTGGAGGAACAAAAGATTGTGAAAAAGGTGATGAAGATACAGAAGGCGAAGGAAAAACTTGCAAGCAAGAGCTAGACAATTGGCATGGATGAATTATACTGAGTATCTTTTTGTGTCCTTCGGAAAATCACTACTTTTTTTCTTATGTTTGTCGAGAAATCATCAAAATTAGGTTTTCACTTTTCCGTCATGTGATGAGTGTAAAACTCATTTTTTGGATTGCGATTTGAAATTTTGTTCAATTATTTCCTGATTTAAAAAAAAACCATCAAGTCATGCACGGGTTTCTATTATTGCCTAGACTAGGTAGACTCAGCTATGGACGTTGCATGTCTGAGTTGAGTATGCTTTATTAGATGTTAAGTAAAACCGCTGTTAACTTTCTTTTTAGACCCAGTTGCACTATCAAAAAGTTTTTGTTACTTATCTTTTCTATGGTATGTTATTTGTGACCATTGTGTGTTTGCCCCAAAATACTTTATAATAACAATAATCAACATAGTATATTTACTAGTTAAAAGATTTTAATAAAAAAAATAACTTTATTAATTAAACATCTCATGTTTACAACTTCAACATGCCAGACATTAATCAATGTTCAATGGTACGATGAACTTTTATCAATTCCTAACATGTACAATTAAATTTCATATAGTACATATTGTAGTCTTATAAAAAAAATTAGAGATGTTACAATTTAATAAAAAAAATCAGAATATACATTACAAATTAATATTCCCTCCATTCCACTGTATGTTCCCAATTGCTTTTAATTTTTATGGAAATTAATATTCATTTTTTATTATTCTCTCCAACCACCAAATTATTTCTCACTTTCCATTTTTGTTTGTCCAAAATTTAATTTTCTTATTTAGAAACAATTCATATTAAAAATTAAAATTTGGATCCCACAATACTCTCACTTTTATCTTTACTTTATCTATCATTTTAATATAATAATACTTTTTATTAAATCCCGTGTCAACTATGAAATGAGAAAAAAATTCATGAACGAAAGGAGTATTATTTTTATTACTTTTTATATTATTCTCATTAATTTTTCATTTTTCTCCGTCATATCTCCTATAATATATTAATATTTTTTTAATATTTGTGAAAAAAAATAACCAACAGTGGAAATGAGAGAGTATTAATTTTTTATTTTTTACATTAACTTCTGTAGAATAAAAAGGAAGAAAGAAAATTCTATTGATTTCTTATTTTTATTTGCAGAGAAAAAATACAGATAAGGTGACTGAATGAAAAGGATAAGAAAATCAAATCAGTAACGGAGTGACACTTCACTTTCTCACTGTTCCATAATTCGTTTCCGGCCGCCGCCGGATGGACTGAAATCCGTCCTGCTAAACGGAGTTGTAGCAATGGCACGTGTCCCCCTCTCGCCGGCGACTTTAGTCAACAAATTCTCCGTTGCTACGGTTCCATTTCCACAGCTCTCCAAATCCACTGCATTCCCGTTTTGCCCTCACGGAAAAGCAAAAAACAGCAGGAGGATGTCGGTGGTGGCCATGTCGAGCACCGTTCTTGTTAGCGGCGCCGGTGGCAGAACGGGTAATGATTAATCTTCTTCTCTATCTAGAAACTCTGTATGTGATTGTTGTTTTCGACATTTTTCAATTGAATGGTTTCTGGTATTTTAAGGGGTTGTTTGGGTGATGATATGCGCTTGCAATCAATTTGGGTATTATTCTGAAGTTTTTATGCAATAATTTGATTTGTGATGAGGGTGAAATTTGATGCGAGGGTTTTGAGGGTTTAATTATTTGAAATTGTGAGCAATAAACTAAAATCTTAGCTTGATTTTTGGAATTTTTCTAATTAAGGATAGAGAATATGAGTTATCATGAGCAAATTAGTCCTTAGGAAGTAAGAACAAAGGAAGGAACCTGTTCTTTCTTTTTTTTCTTACTGTATTGTCTCATACATTACAGAATTTTCCTGTTTTTTCTTCAATTCAGTCAAGTTCGTCCACTTTGATTCGTCGAACATGAGTCCTGGCCATAAGAAGGATGGGTTGAAGATAAATGTGAATGTTTTCAGAGTTTTTGATTGTTAGCTGAACACTACAAGACTAGTTTCTCTAAGCTAGCTGCTCGTCGTCTTAAGGTGTTCAATTTAAAGTAGGATGATTTTGAGAATGTTGTGGTGGTTGCAGGCCAAATTGTTTACAAGAAATTGAAGGAGAGATCAGATCAGTATACTGCTCGGGGCTTAGTAAGAACCCCGGAGAGCAAGGAAAAGATTGGTGGAGGAGACGATGTATATGTTGCGGATATAAGGGATGCTGAGAGCATAGTTTCAGCAATTCAAGGTATTGATGCTCTTATAATTCTCACAAGTGCTGTGCCCAAGATGAAACCTGGGTTCGACCCGTCTCAAGGCGGACGGCCAGAATTCTATTTTGAAGATGGAGCATTCCCTGAACAGGTTTATTTTGTTATATCTCTTGTTATTAAGCATCCATTTCGTTTGACATACATACTTGACCTCGTGTATTCATTTGTAGGTCGACTGGATTGGGCAAAAGAACCAAATAGATGCAGGTGAGGACTGATGTTACGCATTTGCCTAGTTTAATCGCTGCTGCCTACTTATTCTCAAAATTTTGATCAACAGCTAAAGCTTGTGGAGTGAAGCAAATTGTGTTGGTTGGATCAATGGGAGGAACAAATCCGGACCACCCCTTGAACAGCATTGGGAACGGAAATATCTTGGTACGTCTCACTTAACTCGATCACATTCATCCATCTCTATCGTCCATATGATATTTGGTGTTTCGTTCATATGACCTAATGTACTCTGTGACTTCATCAAAAGATTAATTGAAACAAATGGTGTTTGGATTATAGGTGTGGAAGAGAAAGGCTGAGAATTACTTGGTTGACTCAGGAATACCATACACCATTATACGGTATATCTTCTTTTGCTTTCTATACCCACAAAAGATTTGCCTTGCCCCGATGGAAGGGCAATGCGTCGGGTAAATTGCGAAATTGGTCTCATATGTTGGCTATTTCACTCATACGGATCAGTTTTCTTAATTAAGTTCAGCGATACTTAATTATTGTCCGACATTGATAAATTTATTGAAGTTTTGCACGTGCTACTCACTTGTGTAGCTAAAATTTCATGCAGCAATTAGACTAATGACTTGACATCACGTATGTTGCACAATGAAACTCCAACATATTAATTTCAATTTTGAAAAGGAAAAAAAAAAAAAAAAGCTAACCAATCATTGCCATAAAACAAAAAGTAGTAGAACCCTCCCCCAAAAAATCTCAAATCACCTTGAATGGGTGCTCAGGGTGCTGCTTCTGTTAATTTTTTTAATAACATTAATATGTTTGAGGTCATTATGTCACATAAGCAATGTCATGTCATTAGTTTTGTTGCTTCATGAAATTCTGGCAGCTCGCTTGAGCTTCTCGTGCAAAAATCCTGCAATCTTGTCAATACAGAGATATCACGAACACCCAATAGGCCATTCGGGACAAATTTTGCTATTTACTGGGGTGTGTGTGTATCCTGATTACCTCAGCTAACAAGATTTGGCATCAAACTGTTATCAAGTGACCTTATATCGTTTCTTCTATCGTTCTATACAAATTGTCAAACTATCCGTCATTAAGAACAGAGTTTTGCATTAATCTTTTTATGTGTGTAATTTGATGGTATGTATAGAGCTGGAGGATTGCAAGACAAAGAAGGAGGCATAAGAGAGCTACTCGTTGGAAAAAATGACGAACTTCTTGAGACAGAAACACGAACAATTGCAAGGCCTGATGTTGCAGAAACCTGCATTCAGGTAAGGAAACATGCACCTACATTTCTATATTGATCCAATGCTTTTGTTGACGACATTAACTTGTCAGGCACTAAATTTTGAGGAGGCGAGATTTAAAGCGTTCGATCTTGCCTCAAAGCCAGAGGGAACCGGTACACCAACCAAGGATTTTAAGGCCCTGTTTTCGCAAATCTCTACTCGTTTTTAATCAAGCAGCGCCGGCATCCAGTGGTGCACGAGAGTCGTTCTTTGCTTAAGAGATGTTATTAGCTGGATATCCACAAATCCTGCCTCTCCACGATACTAAACCATCATATGGTAAATGTGAGTTTTTTTTTTTTCTCCTTACCTGATTTTCCTCTTGCTTTATTACACATTTCCATACTATTTTATTTATTTTTAATTAAATTATCTGAAGATTGTTATGCTTCGTCACTTCGTACATTCTTGATGCCAATATCTTTTATTAGATGTCACATCCCTTTTATTTACGCAGAGTAAGTTTTGTAAATTTATGCTTGAAATGTAGGAAATTGTCAATTTGGGTCTAAAAAGACTAAAACCATCAATTTGAACTCAGGTCATATTAAAACTAAGAGGACAACATATTAATTGTATACTAAGTATATATAATAATGAGAAAAAATCACAAAATAAAACATGAATTAATAGAAACTCATGCTTATACATCCCCTTTTGGTCGGTCCGGCAACGCGTGTTCTTTCATCTGAAAAGAAAATATGTTTTGGTGGGTGTGGGAGCAAACCAAGGCTCAGTAGAGGCATGATGCAAATTGAAAGAATCTCGCCTCGTCTAAAAGACTAGTCTAAACTTGTAGAAGAGTGTCGAATTAATTTATATATTTAATTTTTCTAATAGACTCCCTGTTTTCACCGGGAATCAAACCTAGAAAATTGGGTGAACTTGAGTTCTGATATTATAAAAGAATTTTGCCTCATCAAAAAATTTGAATGAGTAAGTCTCTTGTACACCGTACAACTTAAATGTATTTTTTTAAAAGTTACACCATTTGTCACTGAAAAATTACATAAATTACTACTAAAAAGTTAAACTATTAACTATACACTTTTTAGTAATAACATATGTGACTTTTCTTGTGCATACAAGACTAAGGCAATTTGAATTTGTAAAACGGTGTGGAATCAATTCATTTATTTAAAATTTCCAACAAAAATCATGTGGTCTAAATTAGGAATATTAATGTTTTACAAGAAAATAAGGTATTAGGTCATAATTTTCTCAAAATAAATGGTGTTTCATTAAATAACAGCCCATGCTTTGGAAATAAGCATCACCTCAATTTTCACATTAAATAAAATAAAATAAACCTGTAAGTTGCAATACTCCCTAGCTAGGGCAATTGGTTCTCTTTATACTAATTGATTTATTTTGTATTATATGACCTAAATATTTAAATAAGTTCTAAGAAATTGGTGCCATATCATCATGAATGACCTCCATGTTTGTGGGATTTATTTATTTTGAGCAAATTTGTCAATTCTTTTTCACATCCCAATTATAAAAGGAAGGCTTATGCTTGTATGAGATAAGCTTAGCCAATCAAAGTTTTGAATATCCAACTACCAATAATAATTTTTTTAGTTTAATTTTGTTATTGCATTGAGTGGTACAATCAATAAAGTATGTGGATGAAATATATTTATCAAATTAAATACGATTTCAATGATAAATGAAACAATAGTATTAGTTTCATTTGTTGTCCCTTTGCTGTCACTTTTATATTTTTAATTTGAAAACATTTTTGGTTGCTTACTTTTAAGAATATGTCACATCACAGTGATGGGCTCCACCATTTTGTCCTACCAATGATTCGATAATTGTTTATTTCTAGAATCTTTGAAAAATCATATTCTAAACCATACACTAATATTCAATAAATCAACAAACATAGGAGTATTAAACAAAACCCACCAAACGAAGAGTTGGTCCATATCTTTATTTCCAAGTTTTATGATCAAAGTCAAACATGGCATTTAAATATTAGTGATTTTAACTGCAAATTGGTTCAAATAATTTTATACACCATTTTTTGGCACAGAAACATAAAATTTTAATTTGTACAAATATTTTGAATTGATTTGTAAATAGTGTTATTTCATAATTCTATCTGGAACGTTTACATTGAAAATGATAGAATAGAATGAACATTCAGCATCAATTAAAACAGATGATGTTCCTCATTGATTCATTAGTTATTATCATCATAAACAAGTTATGATACTTCAAAGATGACTAGTCTATAAGTATCGTTAAGTACCTGTATCTTGGGGACGGAACTCCAGAATGATGAAAAATGCCCAGCAACTCACTTCACCCTACAAATCAATCCATTCATAGTGGTGTCAATGTCAATTATAGTTCATTCAACTCAGGAACATATATAGAATGTGCATTTGTGGATGCTACCTTAAAGGAAATCGATTGATGTTAAAATCGAATTCATCCATTAAATGGGTTTCCAACATGATATAGCGTAGATTATCCTGCCTTTCCACCCCATCAACAGCCACTGGTTATCTTCGTCGATCACAAAATCCTTATGATACAGCGTTCTCACCTTCTCCTTCGCCCTATCCATAATCGGTCTCTCAAAAGGTATTTGCATAAACCCGGCCTTCATATCACGTACTTGCCACTGCTTATACGTCTCGGGCCTCTCCACTCTCTCCCATCCCTCACAAGCGATGACATTCAATGCTTCCCTCCCAAAAATGTCTCTCTCGATCAGCATCCTTTCGGGCTTATCACGGGGCACATTCACTTCCAGCATATCAAACAGGGCAGAAAAGTGGAACAAAACCTCCCGGAAACGGGTGACAAAAAAGGGTGCACTGTAGGCTCCATTCACTATCCCATGTATAAAAATGTCTGGATTAATTTTCCTAATAAGATCAAGAACCTTACTTCTTGCACTTTCAGCAACCACTGTCTCATCAAGTAAGTTTATACATCGATATAAACAATTAACTACCAAATATTCATCCTTCTCAATCTTGAGATCCTCTACTTTGACAGTTTCCCAATTCTGTGCTATAGCATGATACTCAAATGGGACCTTGAACGTCTCAGCATAATGGGCCAATCTACGGCCAGTTTCCTCAATCCTTTCTGCTGGTTTGAATCCGGGTTGTGGAAAGTCTATGCCGGTTATACGAAGCTTAGGAGGGCCTCCTACTCTATCAGCTATGCGTTCAATTAAGGTCGCATACTGGAAGCCATAGAGGATGCCAAAATCTATCACGTGAAGCCTCATCCGTTTTTCTGATTTGTTCATGATCGTCTTGTTTGTTGCGAAATTTGAAATTTTCTTAAATGGGGATGAGGCGAGGTAAGTGTAGTAAGCTTTCAAAAAATCAGCTGCAGTTGTTTTCTTGTTGATGAGGGCTTTGTGTATCTGGCTCCCAGTTCCTGCCATGCGTGCTTCAAGGCCATCTGCAAAGTAATGAGCTAATCTCTGATTCCCATCACCATAAGGAGACGAATGCTGTCTGATTTGTCTCAGCAATTCGGTGGAATTGCGATGATCATCAGCAGCAACAGCTTGAGCGCAGGTGATCAAAAGGTTTCTCAAATCTATCACTTCTTTTTTCCGGTTCTGTCTCTTAGCTCTGCCCTTCGCAGCCCCCCGTCCTGCTCCTTTCGTTTGGCCCGTGCCATTTTTCAGGTCTGCTCGGTGAGCTTCAAGTCTCTTTTGACCATCTCCCACAGTGTGAAGCAACATACGATCAAACTCCTCTACGGGAACATCAGACTCCCCAGAAACTGCTGGCAATTTGCTAATTCTCTCTTCTTCTAAATCTATATCCCGATTTTTCTTTCCTCGTCTAACCTCATCCTGAGCTACAAATCCATTTACCAACAGTTTACTTCCACTAGGAAGGAACTTACTAGCATCATCAACCCCTTTCTTGAAATTCCACACCAATTGACTCTCACTATACGCATCGCGCATTTGCAGAGGACTCACCGGAGAATCCGAGAAGCCATCGATAATATTGTTCAAGCTATTCGACGTACTAACACATGATCTAGGCATATTATCAACACGGCCCTGAACCCATCTTGGGCAAACTACATCAATTAGGTACCCACCACAATCACTACTACTACCTGTTGAATTGTGCCGATTAATATCTTCTCCATTCTCACCAAATTGACTGATAATCGGGGATTCCTGTTGAGGAGATGGAGGGTACTTCTTGCCCAGCACATCGTAGAACGATTTCTCCTTCGCCTGAAAATCCAGCGACTCTTGGAGCATATGAGACTTCTCCTCCATGTCCTCTTCCATCAGCATCTGATCAATGTATCTCAAAACCGCATCAGAGAAATCGCAGTCGTCGTCAATGTCTGTGAACGAGCTGGAAACAGTTCCGTTTGACAGCGCCTTGTTCTCTGGGAAATGTAAACCCCCAATACTCTCTTCATCGAATGGGGAACTCTGGATTTGATCTGGATATGAAATCCCAAATCCAGGCTCGTTCATCAGTCTCCCGTTCGAAAAATCAATCACGGATTGATTCTCCAATTGGAATCCACTCTTAAAACGTGGATCCATATTTTAAATACAATTTATCGAAACAATGCGACAGTCAAATTATACCGATAACATTTCACAGCCAAAAAATCCCAAACGAAATCGTCTGCTCGAAGAATTTAGCTACAGCAGTAACTCCGCAGAATTCGAAATACCAAATGCAGTTTCAATTGCTGAAATCGCACAATATATTGAGATTGAGGATGAGGAAGTTAATTATCAGTTTTGCTAACCTCAACAGAAAAATATCACCAGAACCGATATTTTGCAAAATTCCAGCTGAAAAGGAGTGGTGATTTTTATTTTATTTTCAGACGGTGGTTGTGTATACAGCAGTGAAACAGAGTGCGGAGAGAGAGAGAGAGAGAGAGAGAGAGAGAGAGAAACCTTAAAAGGGATTTGACAGTTGGAAAAGCTCAGAAAAAGTAAACCCTAGTGATTGCTGGGCGGGAGAGAGAAGAGAAGCATATGAATGCATAGGACTGTGTAGCTTGTGTGTGAGAGAGAGAGACGGTGGATTTGATGATCTGATCATAATAATATAAATTTATTGTTAATAAATAATTATATTGATTATTAAATGGTTAAACTTTTAAAAGCAATTTTTTAATAACAAGTGTAATTTTCGATAATGATAAAGTATTATATAAAAATAATTAATAAAAATCCATACTACTTCCCTACCGATATTTTTTTTATAAATTGACTTCCAAACATATTAAGAAAAGGTGAAATATATAAAAATAAAATAAAATAATAAAATATGAAAAATATATTTTATCAATTTTTGTGAGTATAAATTTTATTTTTTGTGAAAAAAAAAATTGGGCCGTCTATATAAATAAAATGTGAAATTATTTTGAGACAAAGGGAGTACTTTTTAGTGGACAAATAAAGGCAAAATGAATTAACAAATAGAGGTTATATGTTAAGTTTGTTGTGTACCAGGTGCACCGTATGATTCAAGTGTATATTTAAAAATTTATATCATTTATTATTGAAAATTTATATTATTAAAAATAATTTTTTTAATAATAATATGTATGATTCTTTAATAATATTTTGTGTAACTTTTTAAAAATGCATTTGAAAAGACTAAAGTGAGGTGAGTAAGTCTTTTGTGCACCAAATATATCGTGCAATTCAAGTATATTCTTAAAAAATTATACAATTTATAATTGAAAATTTACACTATAAAAAAGTAATTTTTTTAAATAATATATACAATTTTTTAATAATATGTTGTATAATATTTTAAAAATATACTTAAATTACATGTGCATTTTATACATTAAAATACTTGTACAACAAAAAAAATTATAAAAATGGAGTACTTTTAAATTTGTGGATTTTTAGGTGACATGATTAAATTATAGTCCTGCTTTACTACCTAGGAGTGGTACGTGTAAGAAGAAGGTGGAGTCCACGTGATGCACGTGCGATGATTCATCGGGATTTGAAAATCACATTACCAATTTACAGGCTGTTAATTAAGGGGTGTGTCAAGTGACATGTCACCAAGGATGAAAATATCGGTATCGACGGAAATATCGGTACCCTGAATTTATGGATATATCGGTGGAAATATCGATATCGAATATCGATATCGGTAAAAAATAGAAAATTCACGGAAATTTCATTAAAATGACGGAAATTTAATATGAAATTTTAGACAATATTATTACCAGTCTTAATACATTAATTGAACTTAAAATCTCAATAAAATGAGAATCTTACAACAAACATATCAAGAAAACATGCGTAAGACATATAAAACGATACAACAATTGTTCATAATTATTGAATATTACACAACTAATACCAAAATGATGTCCTATGAGCCTCAAATGTAAAAGAAGAAAGACCATCTTGGTCTAAGCAATAATGGTACCAAGTCATCAAATTAGAGAAATTCCCGAAATATATCGAAATTTCCCGAAATTTGTCGAAATTTTGACCGATAAATTACCGAAATTTCCACGATATTTCTCGATAATCTGCACATTTTAAATTACCCTGGACCGATATCAAAATTTCGCCGAAATTTCCCGAAATTTTACCGAAATTTTGGAAAAATAATCGTTCAAGTGAATTTCCATATCGGTACCCTCAAAATTCCGAAATTTCGGCGAAATTTCGCAAAATTTTAATCCTTGCATGTCACATGCTCCCAAAATTTAGGGGCCCAATTTTTTTTTCTTTTACTTAATTTGTCTCTTATCTTAAGAATTAAAAAAGACTCAATAGTACACACACTTTACATTTTCTTTAATTAAAATATTTATAAAATATCATGAATACATTCTTTTTTTTTTTCTTTCAAAATATGTGCACTCACCCTTAATTAATGGAAAAAGAAAAAAGTAGTAAAAAATCAAATAATTTTTATTTGTAATGTTAAAAATATCCCAAAAGCGAAAAAAAAAAACTAGAAAAATATGAAAGAATAAGCAAATAAATAAAAAAATAAATCTAAATTTCTTTAACAAATAACCCAAAAAAATCTCTTGATTATTTTTCGAAAAAATATATTCTTTTGGAGAAAAATCAAATGAGAAGGAATAATTTGAGGAAATCAATCAAACAAACTTTGATAATATTTTTTGAAAATAGGTTAAAAGTTTGACAAAATATTAGAAAATTGTACCTTTTTTTTTCATACAATCAGGATCGAAAATATCATGTAAGTAGATGTAGAAACTGAAATAGAAATTGAGAGAGAGGAGAGAAAGAGGAGGAATGAAGATTGATGAGGGAGAAAAAAATTGTTACTCTTGCTATTTCTATTTCTTATTTTCAAATCTCACCATTTTTATTCTATTTATTCAATAGAGAGTAGACGAAATCGAATCTGTTCTATTTACCATCTCTTGAGAGACAAATGAGGACGAGGAGGTTGCACCCTCCCATTCGTAAACCCGGCTGTCATTTTATCAGATTTCCTCAACGACTGTGGGCCTGAGTTTGGTTTGCTCGTAGGTGGGCCCATGTTGGGCCTGTGTATAAAATCTAAGACCAAATTTTTTAATTTCTTTTAGCTATAATCGGGGCTTTTTTAAAAAAAAATTATATTTTGTGAATAGTATTATTAATTTATATTGTTTGATAAATTTTACAAGTTAAGTTAATTAATTAATATCATTGTAATTTAATAAAGCAAAAAATAAGAGAAACACATGAATTTGGTAATTCAGTTCATTACTTAGAACTACGTTTGGGATGTATCAAACTAGAATTTTTTATTGATAATACTACGTATAGAATTAAGCATACAATATTCAGAGTACTATCGCATATATATAAAGAATATAAAAATATATCTAAACCTAAAGCTCATCGGGCTCATGACCCAATAAGCTATATGTATGTAATGTCCACATAGATAATATATTTTTTATAACAAACATATCTCTTCTACTTTAATATATTCTAATCACTTTTAATGATGGTGATTGGTAGTCAATATTAGAGATTACAAAATTTGCAAGTGATAATTTGGTAGGGTATAAAAGAAAAAACACATATATAATAGTTCAAAAAATAACATCATCTGGTATAGTGTAATATATATATATAGAGAGAAAAAAAAAGTAAAATCACTTGGTAGAGTGTTATATGTAGTTATATCAAAACAAAAGTTACTTAATCAAGCCATACAACTATTGTAGGGGGTTTGAGATAATTTATTACATGTGAATAGTAAAAAGTGTGTAATATGATTTTTTTTTTTTTTTTTTGTAGGATCATAAGATATAAAATTGGATCAAAATAAATTTATATCTCCTATAAAAAAAATATAAGGTCAGTATAAAAATTCATATTATTGCCCCTATCTTGTGTACCAAGTGGGAACTTATTAAAATTCATTATAATTAATAAATAAAATATTTCTGAAATTTAACATTATCAAACTTTTTTAATGGCATCTAGTTAGATCAGAGGACTTAGATTATACCAAAATTTTGGGAATTTTGGCTATATAACTAATTTGGCCTTGGACATTTCTCGTCGATCTAAAGAAAAAAACAGTAAGTGTATGTTTGTTTGGGGACTAACTCGGGTGGACGTAGAACTTTGTGATCACATTCTATACGAGTTTGAGATGTAACATCTGGATTTCACATCCCAAACTCAATCCACACCTAAAAATATCTATTATTATACTCCCTCCGTTCATGATAATTAGTTTACTTTGCTTGTGCACGGTTATTAAAAAAGTAGATATTAATGTGTAAAAGTGGATGTATTAGTATAAAAAATTATTTAAATATTAAAAAGTATTTTATGTGATGTGTAAAAGTAAGCATATGTGTATAAAAAATGAATATAATGATTGTAATTTTTCCATTTTAATTAAGTGGACTATTTATTGTGGACGACCATTTAAGACAATGTGGAGCATTTATCGTGGACTGAGGGAGTGCCTATAAAATCAATCATTATCACACTTTGATTTGACATAAAGTAACGTCCTACCATACTAAAATTCCAAAATAAACACATAATTTTACTATTTATCAAGGTTTTCAAATCTCAGGATTTCAAAGTCATGACTTACTGATGAGGATGAGAGTCGTGGGCTCAAAAATGCGTACAATCGGGCTAGACGGGCGAGGATAAAGAACACGGGCCGGTAAGAGGGAGAAACGCATGAGAAAGGCCCATCCGGCGAGAAACGAATTTGAATTCGAATTAAGGCCACTATCTTTATTAATATTTATCCTTCGCTATTCTGATGCACTTTGTTAGGATTTATATTGGTATTTTCCTAAGTTTATGCTGATAGTTAGGAACATAATATCTTCTAGATTATCTATTTAAATGATTGTACGAGGATTGAGGTTGGATTATCAAAGTAAATTTAAATTCAAATCTTGCAACTCTTGCAAACCACCGGCGACTTTCTGGCCTGAGCCAGAGCCACGGTGTTAATAATTGGGCTGTGATTCTCAATATTCATCATTGGTGCTTTCATTGAGAGATTACCTTGAGAATCACGACATGACTGGTACATATCACGATAGAATTGAATTGCTCGAGACGCGGGCAGAGTCTATGGAGATGGGACTAATCGGTGTAGAGGAAAAAATGGAATCATTTAGACAGATCTTGAGTAAATTGGGGGAACAGATGGAACAACTGCTTAACCGGAACATAAGGAGTAAGAGGTCGGACTCATCTTCGAGTCAATCGGAAGGTTCTGGGGCAGAATCCGATGGCGAAAGGATGAACCCTACATACCAGCAAGCACGCGAGGAAGACAATAACAAAGAGGATGAACGAAGAAAATTCAGGCCTAAACTCACGTGTCCGACATTTAATGGAACAGACCCCATAACGTGGCTGAGTCGTGTTAACCAATATTTCATACTCAACGAAGTAGAATCGGATGATAAGGTACGATATGCAGCATATTACTTGGAGGCGGAAGCCAACATGTGGTGGCAATGGATCAGTAGGGTCTACCGAAAAAAAGGACGGGTGATACGATGGAAGGATTTTGAGAAAGAGCTTACGGCGCGTTTCGGACCGACAGAATACACAGATTATAATGAGGCTCTGGTGCACATTAAGCAAACAGGCAGCCTACGGGATTATCAGAAAGAATTCGAGAAGATAGCAAGTCGGGTGCAGGATTGGCCTGAGAGAGCACTGGTGGGTGCATTCATAGGGGGATTAAAGCCGGAACTCGCAGCGGAAGTTCGAGTTTCCCGTACAAAAACTTACCTGGAGACAATAGAAATGGCCCGCTTAAAGGATGAGCATCTGAATCTTACAAGGCGAGGATTTAGAACGGACATGCGAAGGTCAAATCAAACGTATGGAGATAATAAGAACGGAGGAGGAAATAACGGGCATGTAAATGCGTGGGGCACAACCAAGAGTCTTCCCCAGGGTGTAAAACGTTTACCATGGGAGGAATTACAGAAGAGGCGGGAGAAAGGATTATGTTTTAATTGCGATGAAAAGTTTGTGCCGGGTCATAAATGCAAAATGAGACAAGCATTTCTCATAGAACCAGTGGATTCTGATAATGAAGAAGAATGAGGTATAGAAGATGACATGGAGGGTGGAGAAACAGAGGTCTCAGTCCACGCCCTAGCAGGTGTGCATGGACCACAAACTATGAAACTGACAGCATGGATTAAAAGAAATAGGGCGATTGTATTGGTGGACAATGGGTCGTCACACAACTTCATCAATCCGCAACTAGCACGAAAGTTGGGATTAACAGCCACGGGTGTGCAACCCTTTAAGGTTCGAGTAGCTAACGGTGAGGGGTTAACTTGTGAACATCTCTACGAGGGAGTAATCCTGAAATTGCAAGGCATCGAAGTTAAGGTGGATTTATTCGCACTACCCTTAGTAGGTCCGGACGTGGTGTTGGGGATACAGTGGTTAGAAGGACTCGGGGAGATTGTGACTGATTATCGCAAGGGAACAATGAGATTCAAATGGGGAGATGGAAATGTCACCTTGGAATCTAAGGTTGAACCGCACGCAAAAGAAGTTGGGTTGAAGAGTTTGGAAAGAATATGGAGAACAGGGGGTCATTGCTATGCCATTCACGTGGAAAAATCTGAACAAAAAATACAAAACCAGGAAGAGCTGCATCCAACCATCAGGAAATTATTGCAAAAATTTGAGATTGTGACAAGCGAACCCACCTCTCTTCCACCCAAGCGAGACTTCGACCACCACATTCCCCTCAAGAACGAGACTCAACCCGTCAACGTTCATCCATATCGGTATGCACATTTTCAAAAGGAGGAAATCGAGAGACAAGTAAGTGAGATGCTGAAACAGGGGTTAATCAGGCCAAGTAGTAGTCCTTTCTCCTTTCCAGTGTTGCTAGTAAAAAAGAAAGATGGATCATGGAGATTTTGTACGGATTACCGCGCTTTGAATGCTGCAACCGTGAAGGATAGGTATCCAATACCAACTATTGAGGACATGTTGGATGAAATTGAAGGTTCACGGTACTTCTCAAAGTTGGATTTGCGAGCGGGGTATCACCAAATTCGTTTAGCCGAAGAAGATATTCACAAGACTGCATTCCGTACGCATCACGGGCACTTTGAATATTTAATAATGCCATTCGGATTATGCAATGCACCAGCTACATTTCAGGGCGCGATGAATAGAATTTTTCAAGAGCATCTCCGGAAGTTTGTGCTAGTGTTTTTCGACGACATCCTCATTTATTCAAAGAGCTGGGAGGATCATTTATACCACCTGCAGCAGGTATTATCTATATTGGCACACCACCAATTTCGTATTAAAATGTCGAAATGTGCATTTGGCAAGGAATCGGTTGAATACCTGGGCCATATTATAACGCCTCAAGGTGTGATGGTGGATCATTCAAAAATCGAGGCAATGCAAAGTTGGCCAAAACCCAAAAATCTCACAGAATTGAGAGGTTTTTTGGGCCTCACGGGGTACTATCGGAAATTTGTAGAGAATTATGGCACGATCGCAAGACCATTGACAAACATGACGAAGAAGGGGGGTTTTCGGTGGAGTCAAGAGAGTGAATTGGCCTTTGAGCAGCTCAAGAAGGCAATGACGGAAACACCCACTCTAGCATTACCCAACTTCGATACACGATTTGAAGTACATACTGATGCAAGTGAATATGGGATAGGGGCTGTGTTAGTTCAAGAGGGTCGTCCCTTGGCATTTTTGAGCAAGGCGTTGGGGATCAAAAAACTACAGTGGTCAGTTTATGTCAAAGAGATGATGGCCATCGTGGAAGCTGTGCGAGTTTGGAGACCATATTTGATAGGCAAAAAATTCCGGATAGTAACCGATCAACAGCCGCTGAAACACATGTTGGAGCAGCGAATTATTACTCCTGAGCAACAGAAGTTTGTAGCGAAATTAATGGGATTTGATTTTGAAATCGTCTATCGGCCGGGACGACATAATGCGGTGGCGGATGCATTATCGAGACGTACGGATGTGCCCGAACTATGTGCAGTCACTGGACCCGTGTGGAGTATCTGGGCAGACATCCGTGCAGCAAGCAATGAAGACCTGGAAGTGGCTGCTATCCGTGAATCGCTGGACGAAGATAAGGATACAACTTCCGAATATGAGTGGAGAAATGGGTTGTTATTTTATAAGGGCAGGGTATGGGTACCAAATTTTGGCACATTACGCCAGCAAATACTACACCATTTCCACAACTCTCACATTGGAGGCCATTCTGGAGTATATAGGACCTGGGTAAGAGTAGCTTCCACCTTCTTTTGGCCGGGGCTAAAATCAGAAGTGAAGGAACATGTGTCGCATTGCGACATTTGCCAACGGGTGAAAAGTGATTCTAGAAAACCAATGGGATTGTTGCAGCCTTTACCGATTCTGGAGCACATATGGGAAGACGTCACTACGGACTTCATCGAAGGTCTACCTTTATCGAATGGTTATAATGGGATCCTAGCTGTCGTTGACCGCTTGTCGAAGTATGCCCATTTCATTCCTCTTGTCCATCCGTACACCGCCAAATCTGTGGCTAAGCTGTTTGTGGAATACGTTATACGTCTGCATGGCATTCCTCGATCAATTATAACAGATAGGGATCGAATCTTCATCAGTAACTTTTGGAAGGAGTTTTTTAAAATGCAAGGAACACACTTGGCTATGAGTTCGGCATACCATCCACAAACAGACGGTCAAACGGAGGTCACTAATCGAATTTTGGAACAATATCTCAGGTGCTTTGTTCATCAGAATCCTCGGCGTTGGGAAGAGTTTATTCCATGGGCAGAATACTGGTATAATACCACATTTCATGCGTCAACCCAGCACTCACCTTTTGAGATTGTTTATGGCAGACCCCCTCCACACTTGGTGAGCTATCCGATTGGAGAATCCCCAAATGCAGAAGTAGATAGAGAATTATTTGAGCGTGACTTGTTGATCAAAGAAATGAAAGAGATTCTGGCGAATTCAATAAACCGCACGAAGGCATATCATGATAAACATCGTAGGGATGCACAATTTCAGGTTGGTGAATGGGTTTATTTAAAGTTGCAACCTTACAGACAACATACACTTTCACAAAGAGCCATGTACAAACTTGGAAGCAGATTTTACGGACCATTCCAGGTGGTGGAAAGGATAGGTGAGGTGGCCTATCGGTTGCAACTACCGGAAGAGGCTCAAATTCATCCGGTTGTTCACATATCCCAGCTGAAGCGCCATTTGGGCAATGGGGATACGGTGGCGGGATGACTACCTGCAACAAATATGCAAGGCAATTTGATCCTACGACCAAGCCGTGCGTTAGAGTATCGAAGAATTAAGAGGAACGGTCGATTTAGATGGGAGGTCTTGATCGAATGGGAAACCTTGCAGAAAGAGGATGCCACGTGGGAGAATCTATCCATGATGCGTGAACGCTTTCCAGACTTTATCCTTGAGGACAAGGATAAAATTGAAGGGCATGGGAATGATGAGGATGAGAGTCGTGGGCTCAAGAATGCGTACAATTGGGTTAGACGGGCGAGGATAAAGAACACGGGCCGGCAAGAGGGAGAAACGCATGAGAAAGGCCCATCCGGCGAGAAACGAATTTGAATTCGAATTAAGGCCACTATCTTTATTAATATTTATCCTCCGCTATTTTGATGCACTTTGTTAGGATTTATATTGGTATTTTCCTACGTTTATGCTGATAGTTAGGAACATAATATCTTCTAGATTATCTATTTAAATGATTGTACGAGGATTGAGGTTGGATTATCAAAGTAAATTTAAATTCAAACCTTGCAACTCTTGCAAACCACCGGCGACTTTCTGGCCTGAGCCAGAGCCACGGTGTTAATAATTGGGCTGTGATTCTCAATATTCATCACTTACTTACGACTCCTTAAATCCCAAAATAAACATATTCTAAATGAAATATGTTGGCCAACCAGAAGATTCGAGCCGATCTCTCGACCTCCTTTCTCATCTGTAAGTAGAAGATTTTGTTGCTTTTTATTTCCTCATCGACTTCAAGCCGTGATATTTTGTTCACAATGATTTGTCTCCCTATACGATGGGTTTATTTGGGGAGTGAAAAATTATCTGTCATGCTCTTCTGTGTTTCTCATGTTGTGAGATTTTCTTTTGTACTCCCTCCATCCCATAATTGTTTTCACATTTTCCTTTTTCGTCCGTCCCACAATTGTTTTCACACCCTATAAATGGAAACTATTACTTTAACTTTATCCTCACAATCCAACTAATTTCATTATTTTAATAATATAACTTTGCACAACACTCTACTTTTTCTTAAAAGTTGTGTCATCCCAGAGGTGTTTTCACCTCTGGGACGGAGGGAGTATAAGATTGTGATTTATGTGGGTTGTGAGATGAATGTTCATTTTTTGACGGGATGCATGTGTGATTGAGGGGAAGGTATATTATTGTTTAGAAGGGCACGTGACACGGGGGTTGGGAATGGATTGCTCTCATGACTTATTGAGCGTCCGTTTTTTATTCCTAAAATTTTAATTTTTAAATTTTGGTCTCATAATTTTTTGAATTTATTCAATTTTGATCTCATTTTTACTAAAATTCAACCACCGTATGTGTTTTGCATGATAAAAAATGATATTATTTACAATTTTTCGATAAATTATAAGATGAAAGAACTTTTTATGTCAATTATGCCTATATATATTCATAATTGTGCATGAAATCATCTTTTGATAGTACAAACAATCACGTGACAATAGATAGCTAGATTTATGGTGATTCTAGTGAAGGATATTAATCTTAGATTGATGCTCGTGACTAATTAATTTTCACATGATATGGCACGAAATGCAATTAGAGGAACACATCTCTTAGAGAAACAAACCATCTTGCTCATTCATTCCTGTACAAGTCTCCCAACGCCACCACATACACGTCCACGAATATATATATATATATATATATTATCACTTAATATTATGAATATTAATTCTTGTATATACTCAAATGCATTGTATATATTTCAATTAAAAGAAAAGTATTCCAAACAGTAATGAAGTAATATCCCAATAAATAATAAGTAATACTTTAAATAGTAATCAGTAATGTCCAAATTGAAAAAAAAAAAAGATATATAGATTGGCATGATATCGTGTATTTTGGCAATACCCTAAGAAAAAATCAGTAATACCCTAAAATAATATGTAATATTCCAATTACAAAAAAAAAAAAAACAGTTACCATAGTTTTTGAAAAAATCAAAATTAAACTATCAAGAATTTTTGCAATACTATATATATATATATAATTAATTTAACTTTGACATTTTAGATAATTTAATTTGTATATATAAATATTTCATATTATATGCATTTTTATATGATTGACATAAATAATAAAAAAATACAATAAATAAATATATATATATATATATATAAAGAAGAACGTATATATTTTGTTATGGTATATGATTCAATACAATTTAATTTCTTATGAATTTATTCAGGTTTAAGGATACTGTTAAGAACAGTATAACACATGAATATGATATTCCTGAGAATTTAGATCTATTAAATAGATGGACTATTCCAAAAATTGAACCTAAAATGGTTTATAAATTGGGAACTTTTGAAAAGTTAGGTTTTAAACAAATAATTAAAACCACTGAATCTTCGATTCCTCTTCATGAAGAAGAAATGGTTATTAAATTACTTAGTAAAAATGATATTTTACCTTTTAAAAGAACACATAAATTCCTTCATATTGGATGTGTCCAAGTTGCCTTTAGGCCTCTTACTTTAAAAGGTTTACCAGAAAGCTTTCTTGCTACTCTTAGAGATGGCAGAAACCTTAACTGGAAACAGTCCCTTATGGGAATAATCCAGTCTAGTCTGGCTTTAGGACCCGTCTATTTTGACGCTTATCCTATTTTATCTCTTTCTTTATCTGACAGCAATATTCTTGATTCTTTAACATTAAATGTTAAAACTCATGGTTATAATTATATACCTGGTACTGAGGTTATGTGTATATGTTACCGTATCTATTATAAACCTCTGTTTACCTTAAATCCTATGTGCAAAAGATTTGAAAATGACAAAAATGAGACTATTCTCATTGAAACCAATTTTGGAAAATCCAATATTAGTACTAGGAGGTCCATTAAATGGGAAGAAATTACTTTCCCAGATAATTGGATAATTGAACAACCTGTTCCAAATATTCCTTTGATTGATAATAACTTTCATCATATTACGCAAAGTAATAATGGAACAATTAGTATTGGTTTTCAAAATAATCAAAGAAGGCAATCTTCTTTTCATACTAGATCTATGTCTAGCCATTCTTTATTCCCCCCTTTTGATTATGAGGTTAATTTACCTTCTGATTCTAGAGTTTCTACTTCTTCCTATAAAGAAGATACGTTTAACGAAAAAATTATTGTTAATAAAAACAATATTATCCACAATGATGGAAGAAACAATTTCGGATTGTAATTTCAAAATATAATTTTATGGATTTTAAACCTATTTTAGATTTCTCTAAAGGCTCTTTGCCTAGAGCTCAAATTAATAAAGAGTTCTACAATCCTAAATGGGAAAAGTTTCGAACTTGGTATTTTAGTTCTTTTTCAAAAGAAGAATTGGATTATTTTGTTAACAGTTTTTATAAATTCTGTGAACAACATAATGAAATTACTTATTATGTTCCTTGGTTTATCAAAACTTTTTATATAAATCATATTTCCGTTATCGAACGCGATTATAAGATCGTCTCGGGAGAAACGCAAAAATCTGTTCACCCTCCCCATGTTCCTTTTCAAATTGAGAAGGGAGGTAGGATTTTTAATTTCCTCCCATTCTCCACGATCCTTGAAAAAGATGTTTTACAAATTACTGTTAAACATATTAATCAAATGATTGAACAAAATAATTTTTGTAATCTTTATCTCTCTATTTTAGGTGAAGAAATTATTTCTTTGCATAGCAAGATTGATAAAATTATTTCGCAAACTGAAATACAGACTAAGTCTGATGTTTTAAAAGAAAATGATAATAAAATTTTTATCATTAAAACTGCTTCTTCTATACAATCTCCTATTGAAATAAGAGATTTCAATATTGAAGCTTCTGTTTCAGATTTTGAGAAAATCATAAGTCACAAGTTTGAAAAACTTAATATTTCTACTCTTGATAATGACTTTGAAAAGGATTCTATTGAATCTAGTAAAACTAAAAGTTTAAATAAAATTAAATGGGCTGACAAGCCAAATTTGTCTAAATATTATTATAAGAGACCAACTCCTATGGATGTTCTCCATGAGGAACAAGAAAATTACTTTACTACCTCTTATTCTGGGAAAAGTATTTATGAATGGAACATTGATGGCGGTGCTGATAAGCATATTTTTACTCAATGCCATTGTATGCTAATGTATAGCTCTGCCTGTAAAATCAGTGGTAATAATGATATTCAAACTGCTCAGGCTATCACCGTAGGCTTTACGAGCCAACTGAAAGGTTGGTGGGACAATTATTTAAGTCCCCTAAACAAACAGGAAATATTTTCTTCTGTTAAAATCGAAAATGGTGAGACTAAATCTAATGCTGTTTATTCTCTTGTTCTTACTATTTTAGAACATTTTACTGGTAGATTTACCAATAAATCTGAAAATACCAAAACTCTTCTTTTAAAAATGAAGTGTAAAACCCTTACTGATTTCAGATGGTACAAAGATACTTTTCTGTCTCGTATCTATGATATTCCTGATTGCAACCAGGATATTTGGAAGAATAAATTTGTTGATGGTCTTCCTTATTTATTTGCTGAAAAAATTAAAAAAGTTCTTAGAAAAGACTCTGACTCTATTTCTTATGAGTCTTACACTTTTGGCCAAATCATAAGTATTTGTGTACAAGAAGGATTAAATCTTTGTAATGAAATCAAATTGCGTAATCAAATCAAAAAAGATAATCTTTTAGAAAGAAAACAATTAGGTCATTTTTGTGACCAATTTGGTTTGGACAATCCTAACCCAAAAAGAGTTCATAAAAAAGATTTTTCTAATAAATCTAATTTTAGAAAAAGAAAAGGACATTCTGATTATAAACAGAAGAAAGAAAAGTATTATGATCAAACTCGTAATAAGAAAAACTTTTTTAAAAATAAAAAATACCTTGATAAAATTGTTTGTCATAAATGTGGCAAAAATGGTCATTATGCTAACCAATGTTATGCTAAAGACAAGATTAAAAATCTTGATATTAGTGATGACTTAAAAGAAACTCTTTTCAAAATCGTCATGAATTCTGAAAACGAGATTAATTCTAATGAATCTTTTACAGACTCTTCTGATAATTCTTATGATGATATTTCATCTCTGTCTGACAAAGTTGAGTGTGATAATTGCTCTCTTGGTAAACCTTGTCTTAATTGTATCAATGATACCGATAGCATCAAAACTGATGATGAGTTCTATAAGCTTATGAGTCAATTTCAAGACATGAATATTAATGTCTTAACTGATAATCATATTCTTGAATTTCTTAAACAGGTTAAAGACCCTAGTTTAAGGAATAAAATTATTGAACAATTCGATGAATCCTGTTCTAGTGATAATAAGACTAGCCTTTCTAATAAGGTTAATAATAATTATTATAATATGGGGGAAATTGATAAACTTCTCAAACTTAGGAATATTAAAAATAATCCTATCACTATAATTGATTTAGTTCAAGAGATTGATAATCTAAAAAACAATGTCAAAATTCTTCAAAAATAGAATTTAGACTTCTCGTCTAGGCTTTCTTTCATTGAAAAAGGAAAAGAAAAGATTGATGACATTGATACCAGCTCTATAGCCTCTCATGATTTCAGAGAAGAAAATCATTTGTCTAACATTAACATGATTATATCACAAAAGTGGTATACTAAGGTTTCTCTTCTTATTAATAACTCTTATAAAGAGGATTTCATTGCCATGATAGATAGCGGTGCTGACATAAGTGTCATACAGATGGGAAAAATTCCCACTAAATTTTTTGAAAAAACTACACAATCTCTTTCTCATGCAGGAGGAGGATCTCTAAAAATCAACTATAAGCTTAAAAATGCTTATGTTTGTGTTAATGGTTGTTGTATTCCTAATAACTTTCTAATTGCAGAAGATATTACTAGCCAAATGATTATTGGCCTCCCTTTCCTTTTTTAAATTTATCCTCTTACTTTCATTAATGAAAGAGGAATTACAGGTACTTACAATGGAAAACCTGTTACTTTTGAGTTCATTACTAAACCTATTTATAAATTTCTTAATTTGATCCAAGATCAAATTGATTCTAAAAATAGTCAAGTTAATTTTCTCAAAGAAGAATTAAATTCTTTAACTATTGAAGAAAGGTTAAAAAACCCCAAGCTTCAAGAAAAGATAAAATTTCTTCTTAATAAATTTTCTATTGCTATCTGTAATGATTTTCCTAATGCCTTTTGGGACAGAAAGAAACATATCGTTTCACTTCCCTATGAAGATGGTTTTACTAATGCAAAAATCCCGACTAAGTCAAGACCTTGCCAAATGAACTCTGAATATTTAGAGTTATGCAAAAAGGAAATATCTTCCTTATTACAAAAAAAGCTTATTACTCCCTCTAAGTCCCCATGGTCTTGTACAGCTTTTTATGTCAACAAACATTCCGAGATAGAACGCGGAGTTCCCAGGTTAGTTATAAATTATAAACCGCTTAATAAAGTCCTAAAATAGATTAGACACCCTATTCCTAATAAAAAGGATCTGCTTGATAGACTTATCAATGCCCTTATTTTTTCAAAATTTGATTTAAAATCAGGATTTTGGCAAATACAAATTGACCCATCTGATAGGTATAAAACTGCCTTTAATGTTCCATTCGGACATTACGAATGGACTGTTATGTCTTTTGGCCTGAAAAATGCTCCTTCAGAATTTCAACAAATTATGAATGACATTTTCTCTCCTTTTAGTAATTTTATCATTGTTTATATTGATGATATTCTTGTGTTCTCAAAAGACATAGAAATGCATTTTAAGCATCTTGACATTTTCAAAAAAATAGTCATAAAAAATGGTCTAGTAGTTTCAAAGCCGAAAATGGTTTTATTCCAAACAAAAATAAAAATTTTGGGACATTTTATTGAAAAAGGAAACATTATTCCCATTAATAGGAATATTGAGTTCGGTAATAAATTTCCTGACATTATTACTGATAAAACTCAATTACAAAGATTTTTAGGAAGTCTTAATTATGTGTCTTCTTACATTAAAAATCTTTCTGAAGATTCAGCTATCTTATACGATAGGCTAAAAAAGAATCCTTTACCTTGGGGTGATAAACATACCAAAGCTGTTATCAGGATTAAAGAAAAGGTTAAAAATATCCCTTGTCTTATGCTTGCTAATCCTTTATGGGAGAAAATTGTTGAAACCGATGCTTCAGAATTGGGGTATGGTGGTATTCTCAAACAGGTTAATCCTGAGAATAAAACTGAATATATTGTCAGATTTTATTCTGGTAAATGGAATAGTGCTCAAAAAAACTATTCCACCATAGCCAAAGAAATCCTTGCTATCGTTAAATGCACCCTTAAATTTCAAGGTGATCTGTACAATCAAAAGTTTACTATTAAAACTGATTGTAGAGCTGCTACTTTCATGCTTACAAAAGACTTTGAACATAATGTTTCTAAACAGATGTTTGCCAGATGGCAATCTCATCTCGCTTATTTCGATTTTGTTATTATATTTAAAGAAGGGAAAGATAATCATCTTCCAGATTTCCTAACTCGAGAATTTATTTCTTAATGACAGAAATGAGCCACTCTGGCAGAGGTCCCCATTCCTCTTATAGAGGAAGAGGAGGAAGATGATATCCTCCGATTTATCACGGGAAGAAATCCCTCATTAACCAGAGTATTTCTGGTGTCAGTTCCTCCTCATCAGGAGACAACACTCAGAAGGAATTCCAAGAATTCCTCAGACAGATGGGAAAAAATATACCAGTTGAGGACAATTTCTCAAAAGCCGACGACCAAGAGTCCTATGCCTCTGTCGCTCAGAAAGAATATACTTACTTTAATTCTTCCAAGAAAGAATTAATATTAATTCTTGGAGAAGATGATACTAGATTCAAAGAATCCCCATGGATTCTAATGGAAAAATATTTTCCAAATAACAGTTGGAATACTGGTTCTTACAAATCCAGGGGCTTTTATGAAGCCATCCTTACCAGCTTAGGAAGTGTGGAAATTCAACACTTTCCACCCAAAAGTAAAGCTATTAATTACTCTAAGTTTATCCTTAAAAGGATTATCTCCATCCAAGAATGGGGTATTTCACCCTTTTCCAAAAAAAGTATGGTCAATGAAGTCTCTCGAACGACCATCCAGTACAATTACTGGGATTATTTGCAAAGTTTTTATAAAACTCTTCTTTACCAGAATGTCAAACATTCTCATACCTGGCTGATAAAAATTTGTGATAATATCAGCAAAAGTCATATTCCAAACTGGCTCACTTCTTGGTGGGAAACCTTTGGAGCATCGGCAAGTATCTTGCCTGAAGAAGTTAAACCTCTTCTTGAGGAATATTCTATTATTTCTTCTAATTTTGTTACTCACAATACAAGTAGTAAAACTACCTGTAGATTTTTTATTGACTCAGGTATTCCATGGGTCTGGAAGTGGATACCAGAATTTGGGTTCACCAATGATAATACTCCTTGTTTATGGAGAATTCACATGACAAGGTTCTGGAATAACCTAAGTGTTATTACCCCAGGCTCCAATGAGTCACCTCTCCAGGAAAATATCGATAGGATCAAATCCAAAATCGATGATTTCAGAAAAATTTCTGATAAAAAGGCCACTAATATGTTGCCATCTTTTTCAGAATATTCTAAGAAATATTTTGGTATTCTTCCAAGAGAGAAAATTATGGATATGTATATGGATCATATCAAAAAAGATCTTTTTAATGAAATAGATTTTTCTGATTCAAAATCAGACGCAACCATGCATTCAGGATCTGATCTTCAAGATGCTCAAGATCCAAATGATGATTATCAAGATTTTTCTTTACAGGAAAGTTTTGATCTCTTGAAGAATTCTCTCAAAGAGAAACTCAAAGGAAGAAAGGAATTATGAATCCATATGAAGATTGGGTCATTCATTTATGGCCTTCCCGTTTTAGGACTAATCCACAAATTTGGCAAGTCCCATTCCATGTCGCAGTTGATGAAAATAATAACTGGATTTCTGATAAAAATTATCTCAAAGCTCTCAGAAAAAAGATTAGGGCTCTTGAAACTGTAATTCCTATTCTTAAAAGGCTCAATCGCCCAACCGAAAGACTCGAGAAGACATTATTCCTTCTCAGAAAGCAGGCTTCTTTATTAGCAATATAAAAGCCAAGATTTTTCAAGGGCATTTCCGGGCAAAATGCATCTTCAGAAACGACAAAATCAAATTTCATCATCGCCTACATCAGCAGACAAGAACTGTTCATGAATAGTAAATTACTATTCAAACTTTTTACTATTCATGCTTTTTATTTTCGGGATGAAATCCGGGGTTCATGTCCGGTTCTTCCCCTATAAATATGTGTGTTTCATTCCTGAAGAGGGCACGCTGGAGTACGCTCGCCCCTTCTTTCTCTCTCTACTCTCTCCTCTTGTAAATTTTGTAATCTTTAAGTTTTATAATATCTCAGCCTTGGCTCATTAAGAGGTATATTGCTTATTTATTTTTCTGTTTAAATTTTAATTCTGTTGGATCGCCGCCTTAATGGTCGGCTAATTTACTTGTATTGAATCATGACCTGACTTAATATTACTCTACTATCATGTGTTTTTTAAGATCATAAGTTGTTTGATCTAATCTGATTATATCAATATGTAGTGAATGGTTTCGACCGATTGGTTTGAGTTTTCTATCGATATTTATGAGTTAAGATTATCCAACACGTATCGAGATGTGTCTTTAAGGTTTAAACTTGCTAAACTAAGTTTTCTGATTTATGAGTTAACCGTGTGGGGTAGCCTTTTGCCGTTATGCCGAGTGAAGGCGCAGGCGTTTGTGGGCATAAATCCTTTTTTCAGGTTAATTCATAGGTTCCTGAATACTTAGGCCAGTTTGTTTTGGAAAAGGTCCGTAAGACACTATTGATACAATACGGCTTAATCATTAACTCATAAACTATAGATGTCCTCAGTAAATTCCAATCTGTGTTGAGCAAAAGTCCAATAGCTATACTACTGATATGATCTAGATTCTGATCCATATATATATATATATATATATATATATATATATATAAAGAAGAACGTGAAATATATAGTACGGTTCATATATGAATTATTTTGAACGGTATGAATTATTTAATTAAAGATATTTAATTTCACTAAAGAATAAATTATTTTTACTAAAAATGTTAGTAATTTTATTAAAAAATAAATTATTTTCACTTTAAAATTATGACTCAACGAGAATAGAATTTGTGATCCCATCCGTTCGTCATCCAACTCTAAGCAAGGAAGACAGAAAATTTAATTCATAATTATTAATAATAATTATTATTAAAATAATAATTTATGACTGAAACTTTTTTTTTTTGGAAAGGAATTTATGACTGAAACTTTAATATGCACTAAAGCACATGACACATTTATGTATACTATCAACCCGTACTAAAATATGGAGTATATAATTATAGAAGTGATGATCATCAATATGAAATATAAACAAATCAATCAAACAACATACATGTGCCCTACTACAACAAAAGTTTGTTCCTATAATTAATATAATACATATGTATACATATATTATACTACAATATTAACCAGGTGAGTTAGCTTATATGGCCACCGGGCTCCTCACTCAAGTGAGTGACTTGGTGAACTAACTTCTAACTACTAACCACTAACATTTACCGATCAAAAAAAATTATGCTACAATATTTTTTATAATTTGATAGTTGATTCAATGACCAATTAATTCGAGAGCAAGGGCCGTTTGGTATAACTGTAAGAAATGGAAATGATATGAAATGGAAAGTCATAGTTCTCTGATGAGAATCACAACCTTCAAACGCCAAATATTGTATTCCCGGGCTCAGGCCAGGAGAAAACGATGATGCAAAGATAATTGCCAAGAAGTAAAAATATTATTTTCTGATAATTCACGCAACAATAATTCAGAATATAAATATCATACTAGCTAATCCTAACAACCCACGGAAATCAAGGAAATAATTCACGCTAAGTCTTAGCCACAATACGGAGAATAGCAACTAACAAAAGATATTGGCCTGGATTCAAAATAATTCAAACTAAAGATATCAGCCTAATTTTCTGAAGATATCAGCCTAATTTTTCGATGGGCCTCCTTCCTCGCTTTGTCTTCCAGCTTGTTGGCCCAAATTTTTTATTCTCGCTCGCCTAGCCCGATTGTACGCATTCTTGAGCCCACAACTCTCATCCGCGTCATTCTCATCCCCTTCAAGAGTAACCTTGTCCTCAAGGTTAAGTTTAGGAAAACGCTCGCGCAACATAGCCAAGTCTTCCCACGTTGCGTCCTTTGGCTGTAAAGTATCTCATTCCGTAAGGACCTCCCATCGGAAACACCCGTTGCGTTTAACCTGCTTGTATTCCAAAGCTCGGTTGGGGTCGAATCACCAAATTCCTCTGTGAAGTCACTGCTGGAAATTGGCCCGTAACCGCTTCTCCGCCACCCAACCGCCGTTTCAATTGCGAAATGTGCACCACTGGATGAATTTGAGCATTGTTGGGTAACTGTAGGCGATACGCCACTTGTCCTATCCTTTCTAGGATTTGAAATGGGCCATAAAACCTGGGGCCTAGTTTGTAAAGGGCTCGTTGCGAGATAGATTGCTGGCGGTACGGCCGAAGTTTCAAATACACCCACTCACCTACTTAAAATTGTTCATCCCGATGTGTTTTATCATAAGTCCCTTTCATGCGATTAATAGAATTGACCAAGACATCCTTTAGTTCACGTAACATCATGTCGCGCTCAAATAACTCCTTATCTACCTCCGCATTCGGTGAGTCTCCGATGGGATAGCTAACTAGGTGTGGGGGGGACCGGCCATATACAACCTTGAAGGGAGATAATTTAGTTGAGGCGTGAAACGTGGTGTTGTACCAATATTCGGCCCAAGGAATATAATCTTCCCATGGGCGAGGGTGTTGATGGACAAAACAACGTAGGTATTGTTCAAGAATTCGATTAGTAACCTCCGTTTGCCCATCGGTTTGGGGGTGGTACGCGGAACTCATGGCGAGGCGTGTCCCCTGCATCTTGAAAAACTCCTTCCAAAAATTGCTGATGAAAATTCGGTCGCGATCCGTAACAATTGATCGTGGAATTCCATGCAGCCTTATAACATACTCCACGAATAACTAAGCGACCGACTTTGTCGTATATGGGTGGACTAATGGGTGAAATGTGCATATTTTGATAATCGATCGACGATGACCAAGAGTCCATTGTATCCATTAGATAAGGGAAGTCCTTCTATGAAATCCATTGTCACATCTTCCCAAATTCGATTCGGTATCGGTAACGGTTGTAGCAGCCCCGTCGGCTTCCTAGAGTCGCTCTTCACACGCTGACAAACATCACAATGAGAAACATACTCTTTTACCTCTGCTCAGATGCCCGGCCAAAAGAAAGTGGATGACAGGCGTGCCCACGTTCTATAAATTCCTGAGTGCCCCTTAATGTGTGAGTCGTGGAAGTGTTGTAAGAGTTGTCTCCGTATAGTGCCTGACTTGGGAACCCAAACTTTCCCCTTGTAGAATAGTAGTCCATTTCTCCATTCATATGGTTCTGTCTTTTCCCCTCATTCATCCATCAATGTTCTAATTTCCAGAATCTCACTGTCAGTGGTTGAGGCACCCCTTATGTCATCCCAAATAGCCCATACCGGTCCAGTAATGGCGCACAAGGCAGGTGTGTCTTCTCGTCGGGACAAGGCGTCCGCAACGGCGTTTTGGCATCCCGGGCGATACACAATTTCAAAATCAAACCACAAACTTTTGTTGCTCGGAGGTAATAATTCGTTGTTCGAGCATATGTTTAAGGGGTTGTTGGTCCGTAACGATCCGAAAACGTCTACCCAATAAATACGGTCTCCATAGGCGCACCGCTTCCACGATAGCCATCATCTCCTTAACGTAGGTCGACCATTCCAATTTTTTAACTCCGAGTGCCTTACTCAAATAGGCCAAGGGACGACCTTCCTGAATTAAGACTGCACCTATGCCGAAATCACTTGCATCGGTATGCACTTCGAATTGTTTGTCAAACTGGGGCAGTGCCAAGATGTGTGTTCTTGTCATTGCCGTTTTCAGACGTTCGAAAGCTAACTCACTCTCCTCCGTCCATTTGAACCCCATTTTTTTGTCATATGTGTCAATGGTCGTGCAATTGTACCATAGTTTTCAACAAATTTTCGGTAATATCCCGTCAACCCCAAAAATCCCCGCAATGCCGTAATATTTTTAGGTTTCGGCCATGAATTCATTGCCTCAGTTTTCTTCTGATCAACCTGCACTCCTCTTGAAGATATGATATGACCGAGATACTCCACAGACTCCTTACCAAAAGCACACTTTGACATTTTAATGTGGAAATGATAGTGGGTGAGTATGGTCAATACTTGTCGTAAGTGATATAAATGGTCGTCCCAACTCTTCGAATAAATAAGTATATCGTCAAAAAATACTAATACAAACTTACGAAGATGTTCCTGAAAAATGTTGTTCATCGCACCTTGAAATGTGGCGGGCGCGTTGCATAGGCCGAAAGGCATGACCAAATACTCAAAATGCCCGTGATGCGTTCGGAAAGCTGTTTTGTGAATATCCTCCTCTGCAAGACGTATCTGATGATAGCCCGCTCTCAAATCCAACTTTGAAAAGTATCTCGACTCCCCTATCTCATCTAACATGTCATCGATAGTCGGTATGGGGTACCGATCCTTCACCGTTGCCGCATTCAATGCTCTATAATCCATACAAAACCTCCACGAGTCATCTTTCTTTTTTACTAACAGGACTGGAGATGAAAACGGGTTGCTACTCGGTCGAATTAACCCTTGCTTCAACATTTCCCTTACTTGCCTCTCGATTTCTTCCTTCTGAAAGTGTGCGTATCTATACGGATGAACATTAACTGGAAGAGTCTCGTCCTTAAGGGGTACATGATGGTCGAATTCTCTCTGAGGTGGCAGAGATTCAGGTTCGCTCATTACCGCTGCGTATTCTTGCAATAATTTTGAAACGTCTGGATGTAATTCTTCTCCTTCTACGATTGCATTTCCAACCTTCTCCACTTGCACGACATAACACTGCCCTCCTGCTCTCCATATCCGCTCCATGCTTTGAATTCCCACCTCCTTCGCTTGCTTATCTATTTTTGATACTAAGTGTACATACCCATCTCCCCATTTGAAACCCATAGTTCCCTTACTGTAATCGGTCATAATTTCTCCCAGCCCCCCTAACCATTGGACCCCCAAAACCACATCTGGTCCGACCAGGGGTAATACGAATACATCTGTCGTCACCATAATTCCCTGCAACTTCAGTGAGACGTCTTTGTAGAGTTTGTCGCACACTATTCCTTCGCCGCTAGCTACCCAAACTTTAAACGGCTCGACAGGAGTCGCCACCAACCCCAATCTGCGCGCCAGGTGGGGAGTGATAAAGTTGTGTGATGACCCATTGTCAATTAACACGATAACTCTGGTTTTCTTAATCCACGCTGACAGTTGCATAGTCCTCGGCCCATGCAAGCCGGATATTGCATGCACGGATACTTCCGCTTCTTCTTTTTCCTCTTCTCCTGTCCATTCTTCTTCCTTCTCCTCATTGTCCAGCTCTATGGGTTCTATAAAGAATGCTTGTTTAATTTTACACTTGTGCCCTGGTATGAATCTTTCATCACAATTAAAGCATAGCCCCTTTTCTCGCCGTTTCTGTAACTCTTCCCACGGCAGTCGTTTAATGCCTGGAGATAAGGTTTTCGATGCACTCCCTCCACTGTTGCCCACAAGACCCATGCCTCCCCCTTTATTGTCTCCATATATGGGTGTAGCTCGTCGTGGTTCAAAACGAAACCCTCGGCGAGTGATACTCAAGTGATCATCCCGTACTCGAGCTATCTCTATCGTCTCCATATAACTCTTAGGTCGGTACACGCGTACCTCGGCTGCTAATTCAGGTTTTAATCCTCCAATGAAAGTCCCCCATTAATGCCTTCTCAGGCCAATCTTGTACCCGACTTGCCAACTTCTCGAACTCCTTTTGATACTCTCGAAGGTTACCGGATTGCTTGATATGCGCCAGAGCTTCGTTATAATCTGTATATTCCGTAGGACCAAAACGTGTCATTAGTTCCTTCTCAAAGTGTTTCCACCGTAATATCCTCCCTTTCTTATGGTAAACCTTGCTAATCCATTGCCACCACATGTTGGCTTCCGCTTCCAAGTAATATGCTGCATAATGTACCCTCTCTTCCCGTGCAACTTCGTTGATTGCGAAGTACTGATTCACTCGACTCAAACATGAAATTAGATCCGTCCCATTGAATGTGGGACAAGTCAATTTTGGTCGAAATTGACTCCTCTCCTCCTTCTTGGTCGCGTCGTTTTCACGCCCTTGTCGATATGTGGGGTTAATCTCTTCTCCTTCAGTCCCAGATTCCTCTGACTGCTCAGTTGATGAATCGGTACGCCCACCTCCCCCATGTTTCTTGAGGAGTTGTTCCATTTGCAATCCAAATTGGTTTAACATCTTGCTGAGTGAATCGATCTTGTCCTGAACACTCGTAAACCCGGTCTCCACGTTGTCCGCTCGAGATTCGAGCACCTCAATTCGATCGCGGTGGTTTCCAGCCATGTCGTGATTCCCGATGTTTTCCTCTCAATGAAAGTACCAGTTGATGAGAATCACAACCTTCAAACGCCAAATATCGTATTCCCGGGCTCAGGCAAGGAGAAAACGATGATGCAAAGATAATTGCCAAGAAGTAAAAATATTATTTTCTGATAATTCACGCAACAATAATTCAGAATATAAATATCATACTAGCTAATCCTAACAACCCACGGAAGTCAAGGAAATAATTCACGCAAAGTCTTAGCCACAATACGGAGAATAACAACTAACAAAAGATATTGGCCTGGATTCAAAATAATTCAAACTAAAGATATTAGCCTAATTTTTCGATGGGCCCCCTTCCTCGCTTTGTCTTCCAGCTTGTCGGCCCAAATCATTTATTCTCGCGCCTAGCCCGATTGTACGCATTCTTGAGCCCACGACTCTCATCCGCATCATTCTCATATAGCTGAACTATGGTTAATTCCTTAGTTTTTGGGAATCAAAGTCATAGTAGAGTCATTTCAAACACACACTAAGACTTTGATTACCATTTACTCACCTTCAAAAGTCACTGACCAAACACCCCCTAAGTGTCTTGTGCACCAAGTGCATCGTGCAACTCAAGTATATTAATAAAATGTTACAACATTTATGATTGAAAAATTATATAAATTATTATTAAAAAGTTACACCACTAAAGATAAATTTTTCAGTAATAACATGTGTAATTTTTCAATAATATTTTGTGTAATTTTTTAAAAATGAACTTAAGTTGTACGGTGCATCTAATTTGAAAATCTAATATTCTGCATAGAATGACTTATTTCAGAAACTAATAACAACAATATTACCCATCTACTTTTTTCTTAGCTGAATCACTTGTGCGAGTTGTTAGTCATTTACTCCATTTATTTAGAAATTGTGCATTCTGGTAAAAGTTTTATTTTTCAAATTAAAATAGTTTTAGCAAAAATAAGATCTGATTAAATTTTTATCGATCTTAAAATTATTTGAGAACAAAAATTTGTATAAATCAAGTTCACAAAAAAATTAATAATTAGATTTTGTTAATTGTTATTGCTATTTGTATACGTTATTATAATGCATAATTATCATCATTGTTATGTATATATATTATTACTGTTATAAAAATTAAATATATTTATAATAATAATATTATATATGAATAATAGTGATAGTAATTACACATCAAATGAATATAAACTCGAATTTACAATACATCCATTCTTATTAGAAATGCTATAATTGAGAAGCTTAAATCGAAAATATCAGGAGTCACCAAAAGGTCCGCATCATATTTGATAAGATTTATTACTGATTTTTTTTATTTTTTTCTGTAGACTGGTTACTTTTCCTGTTTTGGAATTAATACTTATTTTCATTGTAATTTATATTGAAAATTTATTTAAAAGGAAACCATCTTGTCTATATATTATACACGATAATAAATGAAAACTTGATTTAAATATGAAACAAACCTTAATTTAAAATTAAATACAATTTATTTGACATCTTTTGTCAGGTAACTTTTATGTGAATGAAATAATATCGAATAAGTTTTATATGAAATTAGTTTATGATAAGTTTATCATGAAATTATTTTAGAGTATCAAATATTTGATTAATTTTATCAAAATATTATAAAAGTTAGTGTCAATAAAATCTATCATAATTATTATATTATCTCACTTTCCTAAATTTTTTATATATTTAATGTGACTTTTGACACTCTTAAACATTTAATATTTTAAAATTAATTAATAATAATTTACCATTAATCATTTGCATACAATGAGTCACATTTGCTTGTTTGTTTATTTATTTATTTTTAAAATCTTCACCTAACTGTCAGTTTGAATATAGCGCGAGTTTTCTGGTTGGTTGGATTTTGTTGTTCCAGCAAACATTCATAATGCCTCATTAATAAATGTCTTTCTTTTTTATAAACACCAGGGCTATGTTTACTTCAATTGTTAGGATTGTATAGATAATATTAATTTAATAGGGGGTGTTAGAATAAATCTTAATAATACGTGTTTATTTTATAGGACAATAAAAATATAAAAATTATAATATCTTATTTACTTTTATTGTTAAGACTAAATTATAATGAGAAAATTAGAGAGAGAATTGAAATAGAGAAGAAGAAAGAGAATTGTGGAGGGTTATGCGGGTTTAACCGTCCAAGTGACTCGGATTTATTTTGAGTAAATAACACGAGTTTAACCCGGGTCGGATGTATAACCGAAAAAAATAAACAAATAAAGTAAACAGCAGATAAAAGTGTGTTATTTACATAACACACATTTATCTCACAAAGTAAACATAGCCCAGATGTACATTTAAAGAGAGCATTTTGAAAGCCTATAATAAAATCAAAAGTCATTAAATAATTTTTAATAAAAATTGAAAGTTAAGTTTATTTTAAAATAAAGTAATTTTGAAAATGGTAGGTATTTGAAAAGAAGAACTCACTATTAATTTGTGCAATATTTATGGGTCTCACATAAAGAATTAATTTCTAAAATTCAAAAGCAGATTTTGTTCACCTCTTCAAAATAAATTTTAAGTTCATAATTTAGTAATTGCAATACAAAAAATATATGTATATATATACAAAATAATTGCCTATAAAGGTGTTGTTTTGGTATAATTAATAATAACTTTTTAATTGAATTGTAATGGACATATAATCCTTTAAAAACTTACTCTAAATTATTAATAATAATCAAATGAGATTATAAGATTTGGTCAACTCAAATTAATAACTCTGGAAATGAATATAGGATAGATAAATGAGAGATGCCCGCGAAATAAAATATGCATATATATTGGTCAAAGTAGGAAGATTAAGGATGAATAAAAAACACTCTACTTAATTACTTATGTATTAAAAAAACTATTGGTCAAAATAGGATGAAAAAGAAAAAAAGTCAACATATTTATAAAAAAAATAAAGAAGAGTTTTATATTTGACGAAGGGGGTACTCGTTTTTACAATTGGATTATTACAAATTATTATATTAATTTTTGGTATTATTAATAATATTTTAGAATATTTCTAATTATTATTTAATGTATGTTTTTCAAATTCAAATGCATATTATACACTTGAATTCATTCAAGAACCACCCTTTAAAAAATACTCCCTCCGTCCACGATAAATGGTTCACGTTGTCTTAAACGGTCATCCACAATAAATGGTCTACTTACCTAAAATGGAAAACTTTCAATTATTATTTTAATTTTTTTATACACATATACTCACTTTTACACATTACATCAAATACTTTTTTAATAATTAAATATTTTTTATACTAATACACTCACTTTACACATCAATATCAACTCTTCTAAATAACCGTGAATTGTCAAAGTAGTCCAATTTTTGTGGACGGAGGGAGTATATATTATTCCCTACATAAAAAGAAGTTACTCTTTAATAAAACAATCCTAACATTAGGCCAATGCAATTTAAATTATAAAACTTCTACCGTCTTGAGAGAATTTTAACGTCCCATATAAATATATATACTATTAAAAATATATTGATTTACACATATATTCATATAATTAATTATACACACGTTTACTCATATGTCAATATTTTATTTAAAAAATTTGTGCATTTTTTTTATTTGGACGTATTACACAAATTTGAACCCTTTTTTTGTACGTACCACACAAATTTGTACATTTTTTTTAGTGGTGTATAAATTTGTGTGAGACGAAAGGAGTAACTTAATTAATATTATCACATTATTATTTTATAATTCAATAATTAATTTTGTTAAAAAAATATACACATCATTAAATTAGTTCAAATGTGAGATTGTCAAAAAGGAAATATATAAAGCCTTAAATCTAGGTGTGCAATGGATATAAGAAGCAATCATAAAAAGTGATTATTATGCCTCTCCAAAAGAAATAAAAAAGTGATTATAAAACCGGTAGAGAAGGTGGACGGAACTGGTCCTCCTTCAGGAGGCGGCGAAACCTTTTCCAATGATTTCACATTAACCTAATCTCCCTCTCTCCCTTAACTACTCCACCAAATCCCATTTCTCCAATCTCAATTTTTTTCAGTGGGAGATCAAAGTCGCCGGAGAAAAGTTCTGGTTCTTCTGTTTCCGATGGCCGCCACACCGGACACCGTCCCTCTGCGACTTCACTCACGGAAGGGCGGCAACACCATCTACCCGGTGGCGGTGGAAGCTCCGCCGGTCGCCGATGGGTATATGCACAGGGAGGTGAAGCAGTTCAAGAGATGGTTTTCGTGGTTGGTTCCGCTCTTCGTCGTAGCTAATGTAGTGATGTTTATCATTACTATGTATGTCAACAATTGCCCTAGGAATTCCCTGTCCTGCGTCGCTCGGTTTTTGGGGAGGTTTTCGTTTCAGCCCTTTAAGGAAAACCCTCTCCTCGGGCCTTCTTCTTCATCGTAAGCACTTCTATTTATTTTTATCATCTAATTTGAAGTTTGTGTACTGTTTTTGTGGTTGTTTTTAGCATTGTTTAAGCTCTTATGTTATCAGGAAATCATGGTTGTTGTTATAGATAGTATTCTTCAAATTAATTGTCCATGGGAACTGATTTCTGCCTTAACATGAGTGCTGATTAATGAGGATCATGCCTTGCTTACTACTTAGAAAGAATTGAATCTAATCCTGTTATTGACAAAATTTCATTATCCAAATTCTCCTTTGTTTAGATTAGATAAGATGGGTGCTTTAAATGTGCGAAAAGTTGTGGATGATCATGAAGGATGGCGCCTCATCACTTGTATGTGGCTACATGGTGGAGTTTTTCATTTACTTGCGAATATGTTGAGTCTTCTTGTTATTGGCATTCGGCTCGAGCAAGAGTTTGGATTCGGTACGTATAAACGTTGCATTAATGTCATTTGTTCACTTCATCTTGCAGCTTTAGCTGTAAAACAGTCTCTGCAATGGATGTTGTATGTTATGATCTTTCTGTGGAATCATGTGATTAGCAATGTTGCATTATCTCCCTTATGTTTGCTTATTTTTCCTTCATATATCTGTGCTTGGCATATTCCATAATTTCCATGCAATATTTATTCAATTTTTCCTTTTCTTGACTTCATCATAGACTTTGAAAGTGTTATCTGTGTACACATTAAATTGTTTACTTCCTGTATACGAATATTCCGACTATTCGTTATAAATGCGTTTGTTTATTTGTTTATTTGTTTTATAGATAGGATAATTCCATCTCTGTAATTTATTTTGAATAATGATTATACTTTTTGGGTGCTATGGTAACATGTGTAATGTTTTACAGTACGCATTGGATTGCTTTATCTCATATCTGGATTTGGTGGAAGTTTGTTATCTTCCCTATTTATTCAGTCAAATATATCAGTTGGCGCTTCTGGTGCGCTTTTTGGGTTGTTGGGAGGAATGTTGTCCGAGCTAATTACCAATTGGACCATATACGCTAACAAGGTATATTCTTCTGACAATTTAAGGCAAGCTTATCAAAGTGCTCCACTTTGCTAGTAACCTGCATCTTTTTACACTCTTAAATTAAAGTAAAATTTCTTTTGCAGATGGCAACATTAATTACCCTTGTGATAATTATAGTTATCAACTTAGGTGTGGGAATTCTCCCTCACATGGACAACTTTGCTCATATTGGAGGATTTATATCTGGCTTTCTTCTTGGTTTTGTATTTTTGATCCGCCCCCAGTTTGCATGGATTAACCTGAGATATGAACCTGTTTCTTCAAGATCATCTAACCCTAAATTTAAGGCATACCAGCGTGTCCTTTGGCTGCTTTCGCTGATCCTTCTCATTATTGGGTAAGAACATCTACTTGTTTTAAAAATTGCATGCCCTGTGTTGAAATGAACTGTTATCATCTTAGGGAATGAAAATGTCCTCAAGACTATGATCTTATTTAGTCAATAGATATTATGAAGTTAATCATTGAAGCCTTTTAGTTGACAGTGTTTCCACTATAGAGCTATGCCAGTTTGAATAAGGCCCTGTGGCTGTCATTGACCGGAGAATGATCAATAGAAACTCTGACAAGTTGAACTTATTTTCAGCGCATTGTCCTTATTCTATCTATGAATATCTCAATATTTCTACTTCAAGAAAGCATGGATGTTACTGTTGTTAAGTGACCTTTTTACTTAACTCAATGGTTGCAAAATTGAAACCCTAGTAGTATATGATGATGCAATCGTGCTCTTGGTTGATTAGTTACTATATGGTCTTTCTACTGTCAATTGAAGTCGTTGAATTGGCCTCTGATTTGCCATTGACTCGTTGCTATAAATGTTGGCCTTGCAGACTCACGGTTGGGCTGGTCTTGCTTCTTCGAGGAGTCGATCTAAACGATCACTGCTCTTGGTGCCATTATCTCAGTTGTGTTCCTACTTCAAGATGGAGTTGCAACACACAACCCATCTCCTGTCAGGTAAAAAAGCGTTTATTTCCTCCCTTTTCTTTTCTTTTGCTCATAATATTAGGGGCTGTTTAGTGTAGAGGTTTCATTCTACGGCCGGAAAGGAGTAAGAAATTGTTGCTTGGTTCACAACTTTGATTCGTTCGCTACTATAAAATGAAATCTTAAACTGTGGAATCACCATTTCTTGGGTTTTGAGTTGAATGTTTCTGTACTAAATTTTCTTAAATGGGATTGGTAATAGGAGTCATCAGATAGATAACTACTACGGAAATGATGGTTATGTTTCTTGTGCATTGCTCAAATTTTGTAAAGTAAGTTGGGACAACAAATGATTAGTGGTTGAAGAATAGTGGAATGTCTGAGGATAAATTTTTAACAGGGCGGAGATAGTTAATCAACCGAACAACACAAATTATAACTATGTTACCATTCGTCAGCAACAATAACGGTAATGAAGCTGACAATGATTACCATTCGTATTGGAAAAGAGATGAATCTATTGATCATTGTTTGCATTGTATGGTTTGGTTTCGTAATTCGCTAATCTTTTACACGGAATTTGCAGGCCGAGCAGCTCGGGAGCCAATATACGTTAACGTGCTCGAATGGCAAGAGCAGGTCATATTCGCTCCTCAATCCAACTGCAAATCAGATTCAGAGCCTGTGCACACAGCTCTGTCGATGAATGACCACCTTGTTTACAGTTTGATGTATTAATACAATTTTATCACTCTTTACTTATGTGCATATATGGGTTGCATTTATTGAGCCAGTAGGGCCCACTGCCTTGTAATTCTTTGTAAATTTGACAGCCATACTTCATTCACTTGTTGGAACTCTTCTTTGAGTGGTCATTTATTAGCTATTCATGAGTGATAAAGTAATGGGCTTTAATGGGACCGGCCCAATCCATTGGGCCAGTTGATATTTCTGGGCTGCATTGTGCCCGCATGGGCCTTTCATGCTCTAGGGGCAACAATTCAGTTCAGCTTAATTCTCAATTTTTTAAAAAAATTTAAATGATAAAGTACATGAATTTCATTTCATTTTTTGAGATAATTTTAAGGGTAAGGCATTAAACAATTAATTGGACTAATCATATTACATATTACTCCCTCTATCCCACTGGAATTTGCACACTTTCTTTATTCGGACGTTCCACACAAATTTACATTCTACTGAAAAATGAAACATTGATTTACGTGCACATTCACAAACATATATACATATTTATCCATATGCTATTATTTTATATGTAAAAATATATTTTCCTTAAAAAAAATATGTCGTTCCATAGGGTGTAAATTCCTACGAGACGGAGGGAGTATAAGATTCAAAAAAGTTTTAAGATAACGCACTTCTGTAAAGAACTCAAATGTTCAATATTAATAATTTATAGGTCAGGTGATTTAGATCTCATTTTGTGGGAAGAACGATCTACAAATTAGAATATCTAAACCTATATTTGTAGGTTTTAAGTTTAATTTTTTTATGAGCGAACACTTGCGTAAAATATTTTATCGTAAAACTTTTAAAAAAAAAGGGAAAAATAGAGCTGCTTTTACATGGCTTAGTAACCATGCATATACCTTTTTGTTGAAGACCATTTTTCGCCAAGCTTGTTAGGTTGGCTATTTTTTCTAAAGTTTATTTATTTTAATTTATTTGAAATTGGTGTATTAATTTGATAAAATTCAAGTAATATTATGTTATAAATTTAAGAATTCGCTCTTAGAATGTATTACAATATAAACAAAAATATATTACTAAAAAGCAAAATAATTGTTACTAATCCTTAAAAAATTAATTTTTTATACTTTTAAAGTAACTATAAGGAGAATATGTATTTTTTTAAAAATAAAATATGTGTTATTCATTTTATTTTTTATTCTTTTTATTAATTTATGCTGATAATATGTTGTTAATATACTAATATATTTTTTAATACATTATATATATATATATATATATATATATATATATTATATAAGTACAATATATATTTTTCTAAGGACAAATAGATGTTTGTAAATATAGTAAGACATATTTGCTCTAATTGTAACACAAATTTGCTCCCGAGTTTGTATTACTATATGGACAAATGTGTGTTACTATAAGGACAGAATGAGTTTTTATAAGAATAAATATGTGTTTCTTATTTATTCATCAACCATTTAAAATCTTGGTATATTGAATCATGTAGTAATATATTTTTTATTATTTTATATGTGTTACTATATGAAAAAATAATTATTTCTATAAAAATAAATAACATATTTTTTAAAAACTAATATGTATTCTTATAGTAACATACATTTTACTCTTTATATTATATAAAAATATTTATTCTATAAAAATTATTGAATATATGCAAAAAGAATAACATTTTATATGATAGTAACATACATTTTTTGTTCTAATTGTAACACACATTTCCTGCCCAATTTGTGTACTATAGGGACAAATATGTGTTATTATATGGGCAAATATTATATTACCATAAGGATAAAATATATTTTTATAAGAATAAATATGTGTTTTCTTTAATTTAATCATTATATCTTTAAATCTAGGTATATTGATTCATGTAATAACACATTTTTACTATTTTATACTCCCTCCGTTTCACTATAAGTTCCTCATTTTGTTCATTTGCTTTTTTACCTTTTTTAGAAATTACTATTCACTTCTTTATTATTATTTTCAACTAGTTTTTTCACCCGTGCGATGCACGGTCTATAATGTTTATTAAATAAAAATTTTATTTATATTAATATAATTAATTATTTTATATTATACATGAATTTAAAAATTGTAATGTCAAGTAATATTAATCCTTCTATATATTATATTTTTGTTTTAAAAATATTGCGCAATTCACTATTCATCAGTAATAAAAACTTGTAAATAGCATCTCATTCTACTAATAATTATACATAAAGACGTATTTCTTTTATTTCATTCACTTAAAGTGAATAATGCGACCATATCAAGAACTATTGTATATATTTATAAGTCAACTCTCATACAAAAGATATAAAGAATTCAATTATATATTATCTTTTGAAACAGAGTAATAGCGAGTTATAAGTTTTAATATGTGTCATAATGTGATCAAATTAATTTAATGGTATGACATAATTTGGTTGATTTGTAATTTTTAGTTTTGATGTGGAAATTAACTATATCAAAAAATCTGAGTTTAATATCAAAATAATTTTTTTTAACTAAAATTAAATTAAAATAAAATATTTTATTATTTTGACTATTTTTTATATTATTTTTACTTATATTTACACACACTTTAATTTGTAAAGCATATTAACTTAATTAATCAATAGATTTCTAAAACTATTCATGGTTTAAATAGTTTATTAAATAAATAAAAATTATATCTATAAATATATAAAACTAGCAGTATAAGCTAAATTTACTGAATTATATTAGGGCGAGTGTGGAGACACGCACCTCACGGTGAAATCGTGCGTCTCACGCGAAACTATTTACTTAACATAGTTGTGGCTTACTTTTTAAATAATATTTTATTCTAACATCAACTATTCCCTCCGTCCCATAATTGTTTTCACACTTTCCTTTTCCGTTCGTCCCACAATTGTTTTCACATCCTATAAATGGAAACTATTACTTTAACTTTATCCTCACAATCCAACTAATCTCATTATTTTAATAATATAACTTTACACAACACTCTATTTTTTCTTAAAAGTTGTGCCATCCCAGAGGTGAAAACACCTATGGGACGGAGGGAGTATAACTTTTTACATGAATTCTTGGAAATGGTGGACACAACAATTCAGGCACTTGGCTTTCTCAGGAAGCCAGGCACGCGTACTTCATATTTCATATAGCATTTCTATTTATAATTAATAATAATAATTTCATAACATAGAAAATTATAATTTGCACTGCAACCTGCAAGACTCTATTTTTAATATTTTATATACTCCATTCGTTCTAAAGGTGTTTTCACTTTTGAAAGTGCACAGTTTTCAAAAAAATAAAATGATGTATAAAATTATATTATTAAATAATGAGATTAGTTGAAATAAATGTAAAAATAATGGCATATTGTGTAAATATGTGAATATTGTGATGATAATATTAAAGTAATAGTTTTCATATATAGGGTGTAAAAATAATTGTGGTACGGATAAAAAATAAAAGTGTAAAAGCAATTATGGGACGGAGGAAGTATTAAATTAATGGATATTTTTTTTATTTATTTTAAAGACGTTTTTTTTTTTTTTGCGTTCTTTTAAATAAAATCATCTTTTTTTTTCCAAGTTAAACATAAAAAGTCTATTATACCCTTACTACTCCAACATTAATTCAGGTTGACAATTCGTTGACAAATTATTCAACAAATAAAATAGATTTGGTTATGAGTGTAATAGATTAGAATTTGTAATTGATTGTGTTTGGTTATGTGTGTAATAAATTAGAATTAGTTATAAATTAAAATTGAAGTAGTATGAGTAATATGGACTTTTTAGGTTCAAATTGGACAAAAAGATATTTTTCTTGAAAGAGAGCAAAAAAGAAAATGTTGTCTCCAAAATGGACAATTTTGTGCATTTTACTAAATTAATTGTCTTTTTTATCATTTAGTAATTTACATTTATATTATGTATGTAAAAGTAAAATTCAAATTTTAAATATGGATTTTAACAAAATAGTTTTATTGATTTTTATATTATATACAAGTTTATTTTAAAATTTTATTTATCATTATATGTTTTATTAAATTTAATATAATTTATAATTGCAGTATTCATAATTATTAGATGTCACACACACACACACATATATATATATATATATATATATTATGTTATGTCAAAAAATTTATATATTAATAAAAAAGAATCAGTTAATAAATTTGATAAAGATTTTATAAGTAAAAAATATATAATTTAAATTTATTTGATATATATATAAACCGTGCATAGCACGGGTGATTTTTACTAGTTATATTTAATTTTATCAGTATTTATAACTTAAAAAGTATTTAATGTAAATTTTATACAATAAAATTTTAGAATTAAAAAAGTAAAAATCTATTAGAATTCAGTAATATTTGTTTTAACATTTATTTTTTATTTTATTATAAAAATATTATATATACATTTACTAATATTCTGTGTAATACGCGAGAATTCATCTAGTTTAAGAATAAAGTGATTTGTGAGCTAATTTATATGTGGGACAAAATTTCACTTTACTATTTTAATTATATTTTTTAAACTATGAATACTATAAGGCTTATGTCTCATTTATAATAATGTCTAATATAATTTATATTCAAATATAAGATAAAATATATAAAAATATGTTTACCCATTATAATGTACTAATAGAGAGTTTGACTTGCTTAACTTTATTTATCATTAAAAATACATTTTTATTAATACGATCATAAATTAAGTTTTTATGAGTTGTTTGTTGTCATATGAGTATTGATAAATACACACCTTAGTTTTTTAGAATTCTGGAAGAATCTGTCTCAATTCGCCTACTTAAAGAAATGTTGGATATGCAAATGAACATTGAAACAAAGGTCTAGAAGAGACAAAATGAAAATTGAAATATCAATTATTATTAAATAAGTTCATAGCTGCCAGAATTATGCATGAGTCGAATGAAAAATGACTCGAGGCTTTTATTTTTAACACAGAGAATGAAAAGTAAGACATTATGCTTTCAAAGAACTTTTTAAAATTTTTATTTAAAGACTTTTTAGATTTTTACAAATTAATTCCAATAAATTATCAATAAAGTAATTTTTTAACTTTTTTCTAACAAATTTGAAAATAAAATAAAAAATTGACGAGATAAATTAATTTATATTTTAGGCAAAAAAAATTATTATTAGATAAGTATATATATATTTATATATACAAATAGATACATAAATAGATGAATATATATCTTAAAAATACTCACTCCGTCCTGGAGCTGTTCGCTAAAATATGCATAACTTATAAGAAAAGTGTGTAATGAGTAAGTGTAATGTGTCAAATCATAATATTAAAATAATAAAATTAGTTGGATTTAGTGTAAAAGTAATGACATTTTGTGTAAAAATATGAATATTGGATAAAGTTAAGGAAAAAACTTATAGGAGATTGCTTCATTACATGAGATCTGTCACTTATTAATAAAAAGTTATCATTTTTAAAATTTTATAAAGTTTTAATAAAAGTGATAAAAACCTAATACAAAGTAATAGCCACTCTAACAAAAATATTATCACTTATTAAAAGTGATAATTTTTTAATAATAAGCGTAGGTCTCTTATCATTTTATATTAAAAGTGTATAATTAATTGTAGGACGTAAGGAGTAATAATTTAATTAATAAAATATTAAAAAATAAAAAGAATAGCATAAAAGTAATGAGTTGAATCTTGCACCTAAAGGTAGAAAAGAGGACTTCAACCAATTGAGTTTATGATAAAAAAAAAATTATAACAAATAAATTTAAAAAAAATTAGGTCTAAATTTGCATCTTCAGGTAAATTATTGATGTGATCCATAAAAATATTTTCAAAATATGTTTGGTACCTATGTTTTAAAATGATCTTTATTTTATATTTTACATTTGATCTTATCTTTTAAGTCTTGGATAATTTTGTTAGTTTAAAAATAATATTAAATATAGATTATATAATTTAAAAATATAAAAAAATAACTTTTAAACCAAATAATATTTTTTAATTAAAATATGATTTATTTAAAAGATTAAATAAATTCTAAGATAAATATATATAGTATAATTAATGAAACTTAAATTTATCAAAACAATAAAAAATTATAATGTTAAAAATGAAAACCTAGTTTTTATATCTATAACTCTTGAAATAATTATACATAAGACAAATAATTTATACAATTATAAATAATACTACACCCGTAAAATTACTTTCATATGTAAAATTACATGTTTATTAAAAAGATGAGATATTAACTTTTGTGAATGTGAGTTGTTTTCATTTTGTAGGTGTGAAAATAATATTAATAATTGTGGTTACTTGATGAATTTCAGAATATTAATAACACTATTTAGGAGTAAATTAATTAGAATGTAATAGTAGTGATGAAGATGAATGGTCTTTTTATTTATGTGTAATCTATTAATATATTTTGAATATAAAATAATCATGTATATATCAAGTTTAGAAGTTGAAAGGTTAGTGTTCTATATTAGGATGTGATTTAATTTTACTTTATGTTATATTCAATGAATTGTTAATAATAATTATATATGTTTACAAATTTAGTAAGTAAAAATTTGACTAATAAATAAGTTTTCAAAAAAGGAATAAAATTTTGTTATTATATAGTTATAGATATTTTTTACACTATTTCCTTTACTTTTTCACTTTTTTCCATCACATCACTTATACTTTTTCACTTTTTCTATCACATCACTTATATTTTTTTACTTTTACCTTAATCTGTGTGCCCAAAAGCAACGAGCAACTTATAGGGGGACGGAGGGAGTATGTGTTATTATATGATCAAAATAATTATATCTATAATAATAAATAAATATTTGTGAAAAAATAATATTTCTTCTTAAAGTAACATACATTTTTTCTTGTATTATCTGAAAATTCATTTATTCTATAAAAAATAATATTTTTTCTAATAGTAACACATATTTTGCTTCTCTCTAGGTCTCAAATTTGAAATCTACAAGATGCAACTAATTCCTGAGATGGGCAGCCTATAGCCTGAAATTAGTTTCCCTGATTGTAGACGGTAAATTATGAATCCCCAAATTAATTGATTAATAATCGAGTACCAAAAAAAAAAAGTAGAGAATAGAGAGTACAAATACAGGGAGATGATTCTGTAGATGCATGACAAGTCGCATTCTTGGTTTTGCTTCCACCATTTATGTTGTCTCTTTTTCCTCAGACACGCAATGTGTTGCAAATCAGACCATTCTGAGGTTTGGTGAAAATTGTTGTAATTAATTTGTGTTATATATATATATATAAAATATAGTAACACTTATATATATAATAGGAAAAATTACAAAATAGTTTGCAAAATTAACACTAATTACAAATTAGTTTGTGCAGAAAAAAATTATACTTTTGTGCATAAATTGTGAACCAATTTGTGTATATAGTCATTTTTTTGAACCAATATGTTAGTGACCCTATAATATGTAGTTACACTTGTACATGTGCATACTGCATAGTAGCATCATGTGTATTAGTTTCGTGATGATAGTGATGTGCATTGTGCAATTAAGGGGCGTCTGATATGATCTAAAAATGAGAATAACAATGGATAAAATTAGAGGATGATCACTATGGAGTTGGTGATTATTTTCATTAATCCTTATTCATTTTTATATCATACTCTCGTTATTCCCAATTTAATAAAATATTTTGTATATCCAATAAAAATAATTAATTTTGATCAAAAGTTTCAAAAATTGTTGATAAAATTAAAAGTAGATTGTGGAGTTAGTATTTTGCAAAGTTAAAAGTATAATAGTCACTTCTCTTTTGTTGATTGGGTGTTAGTTTGAAGCACTAATTTTGTATTAACTTCATATTGGTTTTTTTTTAAGCACACTTTCTCAATCCTTGTTAGGGTAGGCAATGGGTTTCGGATTTTGGGTATTCGAACTGAATTCGATAAAAAATATCCAATTGGTTTGGATAATTTACTAAAAGTTTGGATTTCGAGTAATCCGAACTTAAAATTTAAAATTCGAATTCGGGGTTGGGTATTTAAATATAACTTGATTCTCCCAATCGGGTACTCGAAATAATTGTTTTTGAAAAATTAATATATTTTTCTAATTTTAGTTACAAGAGTTAAGATTTACGGGTTTGACTCGTTCTCACATGATCCCATGATTGTTGAAGACTTAAATTTAATTGTTATGAGTTATGAAATTTTATGAAGTATAAGATTCTAAATAATTGAGATTATTATATTAGCCATTAGTGTTTGAATTAATTAAATAAATTGCATTTATAATTTTATATTATAACTTGTAATATTTTGTTTATGACAATTATTAATTGAAAAAATTTCATTTGTGGCAAAAGAAAACAATTTCTGGTATTGATGTTATCTGGGTTATTAATTGTTATATAATACAAAAAAAAAAATCGGGTTCCCGAATTCGGATACCCGAAATTTCGCGTAACCGAACTATTTTGAATTCGGGTTCAGGTATTCAAATATTGTGCCCAAAATTTTAGTCCGAACCTGAAAAACTCGAATCGATACCCACCCCTACTCCTTGTACCGCATGGTATTAATTTTTTATATTTTATCAATAAAAAAATTGCTTAAAAATTAATTAATGATATTCTATTAAAATAAATGTTATATTTTTAAAAATATATATCAGTTATACGATGTAATTGGTGTATAAAGGAATTTATCTGCATAAGAATTTTACTTTAGAAAATATTCAATCTAAACTTATAACATTATTAATCCTAAAGATTGACAAGTGATATGTACAATTAAGGGAATTGTAATCAAGATTAATATTCCCTAAGTTCAATAAAAATAGATATTAATTAATATTAAAAAATACTATAAATCAATTAGACGATATAATTGATATATAAAAAAAATTATCTTTATTTTGAAATTTCACTTTAGATAATATTCAATCTAGATGTATAACATCATTAGTCCTATAGATTGACAAGTAATGTATATAATAGCTGGTATTTTAATCAATATTAATATTCCCTAAGTTCATAAACCATGATTAAAAACTGCATTATTTATACTATCCAATTGCATTCAGTAAAAGCAAAATCATTTTTTAAAATAATTAGTGTAGATAACTTGTGCAAGTGAGTTCAAAATTTTAATTATCACTTATTACCCATGTTAACTATTATTATTATTTAAAAAAAATTAACAGTGGTGGTTAAAAATCGAATTCACAAATAAATTCGTCATTCTATTTAAAAAAGACAGAAAATATATATTTTTAGAAAAATTGGTGGTAAGAAATGGTGGATAAAATGTTGAATTATATGATTGAATGTAATTTTGATCATAGGCCAGTGTGATAACTGATATCATTCTATAAAACTTATGATACTCCATCTGTCCCATAGGAATTTACACACTTTTTTTTTTATTTGGACGTCACATACAAATTTACACAATATTAAAAAATAAACATTAATTTGCGTGCACATTCACAAACATATACACATATTCACACATATGCCACTACTTTATACTACCTCCGTCCCGGGTCTTTCTTCAAAAAGATCAGGGCACACATATTAAGAAAAAGTTGGAGTATGTGAGTGTGAAGTTAAATAATAAAATATAAAATGTATACTTTATTGATTTTTGTGAGTGTAAATTATTTCATTTTTAAGGTGTGAAGAAAGAGTTGGGACGTACGAAATGGAAAAATAGGAAGAAAGAGTTGGGATGGAGAGTATATAAAATACATTTTTTTTTAAAAATGTGTCCTCCCGTAGGGTGTAAGTTCCTACGGGATTGAGGGAGTACTATTTATATAATTGAGTTTCACGATTTGCTAATACATACAAGTTTTTTGTTGTAATATTTTTGACAAGGGGGATTAATATTCCTAAATTTATGGCCCATCAGCTTTAGAGAATGTATATATATATATATATATATATATTTGATCGTTAAATGTTAGTTGTTAGTAGTTAGAAGTTAGTTCACCAAGTTTTCTTACACCCCAAGAATATCTCAAAATCCACCCTTATATCTCCCTCCTAATTCGTTCTCAAATGAAATCGAACCCAGATCACTTACTCAGGTGAGAGGCCTGGTGGCTAGGTGAGCTAGCTCCCCTAAAAAATTTATACATATGTATGTAAATGATCGTTTGTGACATAATAATGAAGAGAATATTTGATTAAAAGTCAACTGCAAGTGACCCTAAAATCATGTAATAAATATATCACCGACCAATAATTAAAATAATTATCAGTAACGTAGAATGTACTAATCAAGTGGTAAGGAAAAAATTTGGAGTAAACAATCATGAATTATATCAAATAAAATTGTTCTTCAAGGAATGAAGAAATAATTAGTTTATTGCATTAGTAAGAGACTTCTTCAGAAACTAAGCACTTCCTTTATTTTCACAACCATTTATAATTATTTAATGTTTTAATATATATATATATAAATTTTGAAGGGTCATATGCACTATTATACTTAGGGTAGGTCTTTTGTGCACCAGTTACATCGTGCAATTCAAGTTCATTTTTAAAAAAATTGCACAACTTATTACTGAAAAGTTACACAAATTATTAATAAACACCTACACCATTAAAGATTTACTTTTAAGTAATAATATGTGTAACTTTTCAGTACGTAGTATTTTGTGTAACTTTTTAAAAATGAACTTAAGTTGCACGGTATAACTGGTGCATACAAGACTAAGCCTTATACTTAATATTGGAGTTAAGTGAGAAATAATATAAGAATTAAGGCGGAACTAGACATTTTAAGTGTGAACCAAAAGTGTGGCAATTGGACCGAATTGGAATTCCTAGATTCAGTTTTAATTGAATTTTAAATAGAAAGAAGGGACATTGATAAGGGTCTGCTTTGAAACTCTATAAAATTTCTTCTGAAATAGTTTTTTTTTTTAAATTTGTGAGAGGGAGCTTAAAAAAAAAACAATTTTAGAAGTTGTTTTAAGTCTTAAAAGTTCAAAAAAGACACTACAACTGTTACTTCTGATTTTATTTCATCCAATCGAATTCAGTTACAACTGGAGTATATATTGTCTGGGCTTGCTTCAGTATCAGTTAGCGATAGAGCTGTTATACGAGCCGAGCGAGCCCGAGTAGTGCAGGGCTCGGCTCGGCTCGTTAAGTTTATCGAGTCGAGTCGAGACGAGCTCGTTAAGCAAACAAGTATTTTTTTTAGCTCGGCTCGGCTCGTTTAACACATCGAGCCGAGTCGATTCGAACATTAACGAGTCGAGCCGAGTCGAGCTCACGAGCAGCTCGTTTATTTTAACAGTAATAAAGATAAAACTATCACAAATTCATCAGTATAAGTGATTTGAGAATATGAATTGTATTATTATGTAAAATATTATTATTTTATAACCTAAATTATATAATATTTATAAAATAACCTCTACTTTTCGAGCCTACCGACTTGAGCCGAGCCAGGCTCGTTAAGCAAACGAGTATTTTTTTGAGCTCGGCTCGACTCGTTTAACATATCGAGTCGAGTCGAGTTGAGCCTTAACGAGACAAGCTGAGTCGAGCTCACGAGTAGCTCGTATATTTTAACTGCTCTAGACTGTATTCATTCATTTTTCCCATTGAAATTGGTCAAGAGTGTAGTTAATTGCAGTGATTAGGTTTCTTGGTGGAATGTAGGAATTCTAAAAAAAATTATCGTGATTGACAGATTGTAACTTGTAAAATTGATTAACTGATGGTGAGTGGTTTGGTGTCTTGATCTCCTGGATATATATCGTCAGCAATTGAACCACGTAAATCTCTTTTTCTTCGCTGTTTTTTGTTTTTCCATTGGATTGGGTATTTTGGTCTTCTTCAGCCAATTAATGCTTAACTGGAATTCAGACGATCACTTGATAAAATCCTAACAAAATCAAGAATGGATTGAAGTACGATAGATACTCCTATCCTTGGAAAAATATTGTTGAGAACACTTTAGCATTAGCACTTAGGGTTCAAAACTCATCACACCATTAAGCAATTTATGGGATTCTCAAGCCAATTTGCAATAATATATTCCTTCTGTTCATCGAATATATACACATTTTTTTGCATATGATTTAATGTAATATATCGGACAATAATATTAAAATCGGGAATCAGTGAAATATATCTTTAATTAAAAATTGAATGAGTATGATTCACTATCTAACTTTTAGAATATATTTTGCTATTTTCCCATAATGAAAATATACCAATATCACATGTGTATACACATGCACTGAAGGGATAGGGGTTGGAGCAATATTGTTGGAAAATTCACATGTGTTAGCATTGTCATTTTATGATGATTCATACATGATATACATAATATATATATATATATATATATA
>JAPKLY010000359.1:372875-392648 GCA_026898435.1 Prunella vulgaris | reverse complement strand
TTCATAAAAAGACTCTCATTATTTGATAGGATTAGATTTTCTGGTTATTGAGGATGATCTGCCGTTGCCGGCCTTTTATAAAAAGCGTGTTTTACATCCAACGGTTTCACCCCCAATTTTAATGGGATTGCGATTTCACATCCATCATATGCTCACAGAGAACACCTTTTCTTTTTACTAATTTAATATTTTAATTTAATATGCTTCCTCCCATAAAAATTTACACACTTTTTTTATTTGGATATTTCATACAAATATACACAAAACTGAAAATTGAAACATCAATTTATAAACATACTCTCACATAATTATATACATATTTACTTACGTGTTATTATTTCATTTAAAAAAACACAAAATCTTGGGTGCACCCAAGTGTTTACTGTGCACTTGGAATTTAGGTTCAGTTTTGATTTTAATTTTGACTAATTCAATTTTAATTATGAATTGGTCAAAATTAATTTTAAAATCAAGATTCAACTAAGAGTGCATGAAATGCACCCAAGACTCACTCTTAAAAAAATATACTATAATTTATTTAAGAAAACGTAAAATTTTAGGAATGCAAATTTTTCACATTTGGAAAGAGTATAAAATATTATGTCGGCCGATTCCAACTTTTTAAATTTAGCATATAGTATGTAAAAATTTATATAAACATTGAGGGGTATAGTTGTAATTTTACCAACCACATCAAATTTTGGTTAGTTAATTAATCCATGAAGTGAATTATTTCAAAATGGTTTGAGTTTCATTATATATGTCTAATTAGCGCAGTGACACATACACATAGAATAATTTGTATGAAATTGTCTTATACATGAGAAATGATATTTATATAAATTTTTGTAATATTCTAAATTCCAAATATCATAAAAATTTATTAAGGGGATGTTTGGTTGAGTACTTTAGAAAGTGAGTAATGGTAATCAAAGTCATAGTGTATGTTTGGAATGACTCTATTATGACTTTGATTCCAAAAAACTAAGGGGACGCTTGGTATGGAAACCCTTCAATGGTAATGGGAATTGAGATATAATTGTAGTAATTATAGTAGCTAATGAGAACAAATGAGGTATTTAACATTATTTTTCCTCCTAAATAAGGTAATCAACACCCCCATTTGATTACCCCCTCTTCACCCTATAATCATCTTCCTCAATCAATTCCCCATATCACAACATCTTTCTTTTTTGTTCATTTTTTTTCAAAATTGGAGCACAGCACTATTGATATAACCACCATAAATACAAACACACATTCAACATATGTAGGGCAAAAAAGGAAAATAAAATTTTATTCCCATTACCATTGAAGAATTTGTAACAAGCGCCCCCTTAGTTCAGCTATTTGAGAACCATGACTTTCATTTCAATCCTTACAATTATATCAAACGCCCCCAAGTATTTATTTTTTTTATAAATGATCTTTATTTATAAATAAATTTTACAATATTCCATGAATCATGATGTCCTCAAATATATGATAGAAAAAATTAACTAAAAAATAGGTCTACAATAAAATTGGATCCAAATAGTACTCCATATTTTAATTATTTATTAAAAAAATTACTATATTTACAAATTAGTTCAAAAAATTTGCACTATTTTTTTATTTTTTTTGCATGGAAGCATTTTTTTTATACGGGACTAATATATAATTTTTGTCAATTTATTAAACCATATTATACTTTTCCCTTTAATTATTTGTAAATTTCAGAAGGCGTGTCAAACTAGACGAGAGAGTGTATATATATAGGTAGCTAGCTAGTATGAAAGCGAACATTCATGCAGCAAAAGCATCAAATAATCGCACTAATGTTTATTACTACCTCCATTTTTAAGGTATTTGTTAAAAAAATTTAATTAGACATCTCACGTGAATTTATATTATGTTAAAAGATAAAATATTAATTTACGCGTATAATTATAAAATTTTACATATATGTATCTATATTTCACAATTTTATTAAAAATAGATTATTTTTATTAAAATGCACCACCTTTTTATTCAACTTTTAATTTAATCATGTGCTTCACGATTATAATAAAAAATCACAATCTTTTAAAAAAATTTAACCTGATACATATTTTTCATCTCCGACCGGCAACTGATAATGTGTTTCGCTAGAGTGAGTAAAAATTTATCATGTTGGCGTATACGCATAAATTTTAGAAATTCAAACATCTAGTATTGGGATTTTTCAGAATTTGGTACGATTTTGGACAATTTTTTCTAGGGTATTTGTTTGTTTTCTTTTTTGTGTTTTGAGAATCTGATATTGAAAACTACAAACATATTAAAAAATATTTGTTCCCTTAAACATTATATATATTTTTTAAAAATATTCCCTCCGTCCACGAAAAATACGTTCAGATATTTGCAAGTGGTTTAATGTAATATGTCGGAAGGTATTACAGGATATTGTGATGTCCGATTTGAATAAAGAGAATATCTTTGAAAAGTACGTCATATATACTTTCCAAAAATATTTTTTTTATTCAAATCGGACCTCACAATATCTCGCTATACCTTCCGATATATTGCATTAAACCACGTGCAAATATCTGAGCGTATTTTTCGTGGACGAAGGTAGTATAAAATTTCTAGAGTACAAATTCTCCTTACACGGGCATAATAATATAAGTATATAACTAGGGTTTGGTGATAGGGTATTTAGTGGGCAAGTTGAGTAATGTAAGAAATTATTCTTCCGAGTGAAAGAAGCTCTCCTTTTGTCCATTATATTTAATTAGACATACAATTGCATGTCCAAAATATATAGCATGTGAAAGTCTAGTCTAGTAAGCAACAACATGATAATAAAGTGTATATAAAATTAGAGGTGTCACGTGTGGGACAATTTTAAAAATGATACGAAATTACTTTAATATTTAACTATTTAAATTATATTTATTTTTAATATGATTGAACTTTTGAATTAATAAAATTAGAGTTAATAATTTGAGCTCATTCAAAATAATTTGAAGATAAGTATGGGCTAAGGCTTCAAAATTACCTGCTTAAAGAATTGGACCCGAACATTCTCCCACCATAATTGAGTAGTTCACCCACATTCATTTCACCATCCTATATTTTTTTTCATTGTAAATAATTATTACCATTATGTGATTTAATTGATTTGCAAATTCACCCCACCCCATTTCAAATCAAAAACCTCGCGCGCCGAAAAAGGGATGAACCCGCGCGTCGCTAAAGAAGGGAGTGACGAGAGCGCCGCCGGAAAAGGGAGGGTTTGAACCCGCGTGTGTGCCCTTGTAAACGTCCGCGATAAGTTACAATGGACAAAGGTACAAATTTCAATTTTTGAATAATTTAAATGTGAATTTTTTATAGGGTGGTGAAGTGAACGAGGAATGAACTACTCAATTACGGGGGTGAGAATATCCGGGTCCTAAAGAATTATGACTTTGCCCCGGTCCATATGACCCATGGGTCTAATGAATTTGAACTAATTTGGCTTGTGTTATATATGAATTGCTCGATGGTTTGATGTTCTAATTATTTTTATATTATTTATTTTATTTTACTATAATTATCGTTGTTCTTGTTGATAATATTATAAATATAAAAAATAAGACTAATAAGTTACGATGCTTTTGCAAGTTTTTTTTTTTTTTTATGAAATCATTGTAGAACGCATAAACGTACATGACATGGAAGGAATCACTATTCATTTTTTTTGAAATGATTCATTCCTAATTATAAATTCACTAATTCATTTAAAATAAAAATCTCAACCACTATTTTAATAATTAAACTAAAAAAATTAATCATTACATGTTTAATTATCTATTAATCATCTAAGCATGCTAAGAGTGTTTATAAAATATTAAATGATCAATCTTGATTAATGGCGCCCGGTTTGGTGGAATAGCAAATAGGCAAGTTGAGTAATGTAGAATCCTTAGTCTTGTATATACATGATATATATATATATAGTGTAATTCAATTATATTTTTAAAAAATTATCATATTATTATTGAAAAATCACTTTTGTTTTTATTGAAATATTACTCCTATTATTATTTATTAAGGAGGAGTACTTCTCAATTCTTAGTAAAAAATGAAGGTACTTTTTAGTGATAAAAGATACCCCTTTCACAATTTGGTAGATTGGAAAAGAAACATTATGGATGGGGTAAAAAAACATTATGGACAAGCTGATCTCACCAAACCAAAGTGCATTCTTGGGTAAAAGAAACATTATGGATGGGGTACGTAGTCATTCTAAACGAAGCGGTTGCTAAAGCAAAACGAAGGAAGGTGGAAAGAGCTTTTTTCAAGATCGACTTTGCAAAGGCCTACGATTCGGTAGATTGGAATTTCCTTGATATGATGCTCAAAGGTTTTAATTTCCGTAGCAAGTGGAGGAGGTGTATAAAGGAATGTGTGTCTAGTGCATATGCATCGGTATTGATAAATGGCAGTCCTTCCGGATAATTCAAGCTTGAAAGAGGACTCAGTCAAGGAGATCCTCTATCCCCGTTCTTGTATCTGCTCGTTGCTGAGGGATTAAGCAAAGCTACAGAGAATAGAGCCTTCAAAGCGGCTGAAATTGGTAAGGAGAAGGTGATTATCTCTCATCTCCAATATGCTGACGACACAATCTTCATGGGGGCAGTGAGTTTACAAAATGCATGGGCTATGAAGAGAATTTTGAGGAACTTCGAGCTACTCTCAGGTTTGAAAATTAATTTCAATAAAAGTGATTGATGGGTTTGAATGTGGATAGGGGCAGATTACTTGACATGGCTGCCATCTTAGGATATGATGTTGCAGAAATTCCTTTTTTATATCTTGGAATACGTATCGGTGCCAACTATAAGAAACCGAGCGAATGGTCGTCTTTGATTGAGAAATTCAAGAAAAAAATAAAGTCTTGGGAAGATCGTAAGATTTCTTTTTTGGGGCCGCATCACTATATTAAAAGCAGTTTTATCCTCGTTGTCTATCTATCAGTTCTCCTTCTACAAACTACCAAAAAAAACCTTGATCAATGTTCTATCAAGTTTACAACGAAAATTTCTGGGGGGGGGGGGGGCGCGAAAACAATAAAAAAAGGGTTGGGGGGAGTTGAAAAAATATTTGTAACCCAAAATCTGGGGGGATTTGGGGTTAGGGATTTGGGGATTTTTAATAGGGTGCTTATGGAAAATGGATTTGGAGATTTCTTGCTGAGGGAGATGGATTGTGGGTGAGAGTGTTAAGATCTTTGTATGGACCATTAGATGTGGGATGGTCATGTATCGTTACTAAGGGTAGTGTAGTTAGAGGGTCTAGCTGGTGGAAGGATGTTATTGGAAATGTCTCGAGAGAAAGTGGGAAATGGCTTTGGGGTAACTTAGACAGATGCTTAGGAAATGGGGTTGGGACAAGCTTTTGGGACAGCTGTTGGGTGGATGGAAAGAACCTTAAGGGTAGATTTCCTAGGTTGTTTCATTTGAACGCTTTGAGGGAGGCGAAGATAAGTGAGATGGGGGATTGAGAAAATAGAGTGTGGAAGTGGATTTTTTAAAGTGGAGAAGGGCATTAAGAGATCGGGATTCACATGCTATACATAATCTTTTGTTGCTTATTAACACCTTTCAGCTACAGGAAAATCTGGCAGATTCATGGAAATGGAAGGCGAATATTGACTCAAAATTCAAGACGAAGAAGGCGTATGAAATTGTGAGTTATGAGGTTGCTGCTAACACTTCGGATTCAACAACTTGCAGATTTCTTCATTGGATTTTGGAGCAAAATTCCTCCTATCAAATCATCGGCTATGGTGTGGAGACTACTACATGATCGACTTCCTACTAAAGTGAACTTGGCAAGAAGACACATTCTACCTCAAGATGAAACCGAAAGTTGTCCATTATGCGACTCATCCCCGGAATCAGCAGACCATCTTTTTTGCAATTGTTTTGTTACGTTGAATATATGGATTGAATGCTTCAAATGGTTGGGCATCTCGACAGCTTCTCATTTTCAAATATCAAGACACTTCATGGTTTTCTTAGGACTGCTTCTTGGCCAAAAAGGTAAAATGTTTGCTATCAGTATGTGGACGTGTATTGTTTGGTCTATTTGGAAAAAAAATGAATAAATTGGTTTTTGAGGGAAAAGACTTTGAAGTGAAGAAAATTATGGACGAAATTAAAGGTAGATTTTGGAGTTGGTGCTCAACGAAATTCTCATCCTTTTGTAATTTTACGTTTGGTGAATGGCTAGAGAATCCGAGAAAAATACTTGAATGTTAAGATTTGTAAACTTTGGAATATGTACAGGGTATTGTTATACCCCATTCTTTCATTAATGATGTTGAGTAATTCTTATAATCAAATGTTCATGTGGCTAATAATCTTATGGAACTACTCAAACAATAATCTAAGATGATGAATTGGATGTTATATTATGAATTCTAGAGAGAAAATAGAGAGAGAAATATTGTAAGTGGGTTCTTTGTATTAAGAAATTCAGATCCTCTACAAAATAGGGTATTTCCCCTATTTATACCCTTGTAAGGGTGAGGTGGCGCATTTTTAAGCCACTTGGCCTCTGATGGTGACAAGTGTCCTCCACTTGTCACCATTTAGGCTACTTGCTCCACTAACCCTAACCTAACCGACCTATACATTCCATATAGGTTCTTCGACACCTATATGTCTACATTCCCTGGAATCGTCGGACATGTAGAAGGGCGAGCAACTTGGACTTGGCCACGTGGGCTAGTTACGTCGCCATCTCTGAGCTGGACGAGCAAGGTGGTGAGCAGCCTGGCGAGCAACTTGGACTTGGCCTCGTGGGCTTGTTGCCTCGCCATCTGTGAGCTGGACGAGCAAGGTGGCGAGCAGTCTGGCGAGCAACTTGGACTTGGCCACTTGGGCTTGTTGCCTTGCCATCTCTGAGCTGGACGAGCAAGGTGGCGAGCTGCCTGGCGAGCAACTTGGACTTGGCCTCATGGGCTTATTGTCTCGCCATCTCTGAGCTGGACGAGCAAGGTGGCGAGCAGCCTAGCGAGCAACATGGACTTGGCCACATGGACTTGTTGCCTCGCCATCTCTGAGCTGGACGAGCAAGGTGGCGAGCAGCCTGGCGAGCAACTTGGACTTGGCCACGTGGGCTTGTTGCCTCGCCATCTCTGAGCTGGACAAGCAATGTGGCGAGCAGTCTGGCGAGCAACTTGGACTTGGCCTCATGGGCTTGTTGCCTTGCCATCTCTGAGCTGGACGAGCAAGGTGGCGAGTAGCCCGGCAAGCAACTTGGACTTGGCCACGTGGGCTTGTTGCCTCGCCATCTCTGAGCTGGACGAGCAAGGTGGCGAGCAACTTGGACTTGACATCATGGGCTTGTTGCCTCGCCATCTCTTAGCTGGACGAGCAAGGTGGCCTGCAGCCTGGTTAGCAACTTGGACTTGGTTTAAATCCCTTTTATAAACAAATGAAAATTTTACTTACCGAAAAAAAAAAGATAAAAGACCCCTTCCAGAATAAATGGTCATACTTTTTACACGTGGTTTAATGCAATATGTCAGAGGATATTATGAAGTATTGTGAGATCCGTAATATCGTCCGGTATATTATATTATATCACGTATAGAAAAACAGGAGAATTTATTATGAACTTAGGAAGTATATATAAATCTATAGAAATACACTTTAACTACATTATTGCATATGCATATATGTTGAAAAAATTACTCCAAGTAGTAGGAATTATGCTTCTCAATGAAGAAACTCACCTTTTGTCCATTATACTTAGTTAGGCATTAAAAAATGCTTGTCCCCAAAATATAGCATGTGATAGTCTATTTTGGGAAGCAACTACAAAACCATGATTACTGTCTCATATGATGTATATGCAGCAGCTCATGCACCCATAAATTTTTTTTAAAAAAAATAACACTTAAAGGCACACAAATAGTAATACTGTGTGTATTTGTCATCACCTTTAAGGTTCATTGATAAGATATATTCTAGATATTTTTGTACTTCTTTCATCCCGATTTTATAAATATATTTGATTTATTACAAAATTTTTAAAAATTATAAGAAAAACAAATTAGACAAGTAAAGTTGTATTATTCATTGTACTCAATGGGCATGTCTATATTTGTAAACGAATGGCTCATCTGGTTCAATGGACAAAAAAATTCAAAATAGATTAGAAAAAATTATAATCTAGAGATTATTATTTGTGAGTTAAATAGTATATTTGGATTAATGGATTAAGATAATTTCATTTTGAATGTTTGGATTGTAAAATTAATAATAAAAAGATATACAATTGACAAATTTTGTCCTCTATATCATAAACAAAAATAAAGTGAATTATGGTTCTCCTTTCCAATATAAGAGGAGTATTTTAGTAAAGATAAATACAATGGATTATTATCATATCTCTTCCCTAAGATAAAATTATCTACCATTCATAAGATAATTGAATTTTAGCTTTTTATTAATCTTGGGTCTTTGTCCATTAAATCAAATATCAAATTAGATAAGATAATTTAATTTAATTTATCTAACGAACCAAATGAGCCCGAAATAGATAATATTACTTCATACGGAAAAGAGCCTATATATAGTTAGAGATATATTCAAAAGAAAACCAGCCTACAAAAAAGTAGGATATAGTATTTGGAAACGTTCTATTTGAACTCGTGTATACACAAGTTTATATTAGTGTGATTGTTCATTATAACATGTATATATCTTTATAAGTAAACAATTTAATGTATTTTACCTAGTTTTGGACAATATGCAATAAAAAAGTTCATATTGAAAGGAAATGTGGTGAGGTAGAATTTCATTGCCCGTACTCTTCTCCACTGAATTCGTCGCACATGATTTATTTAACAAATGCAGAAGTTTCATATATAAATGGTTTATGGTGTACTTACTCAACAGTTGAATTTGTTTATATTGAAAAGTGATGGTTGATTGCATTGAATTGTGTAAGTCGATTGCACTGAAAAGTTTACACTGAGAACTAATAATATTAATTGTAAATTTTCAGTATAATCAATTCACACTTTTCAATGTAAACAACATCAACTGTTGAGTGAGTTACACCGTGCAGCATAACAGAGCACATAATGCATGTAGGGGTGAGCACTATTTGGTTAAAACCGAAAAATCGAACCGAAATAAAATTTTGGTTCAGTTAATTTGGTATTCTGTTCGGTTTTGATTTTAAATATTCAAGATTTCGGTTTCTATTTTTAAGGTAAAAAAATCGTATAACCGAAAACTGAACTGAAATATAATTATATTCATATATATTACATATAATTTATATATTATACATACGGATATATGACTATATATTTTGATATACATATATAATATTATATATTTTTAAATCTTAATTTTTAATTCTAATAATCAAATCTATCATTTCAAATCATAATATATATATGTGTGTGTGTAACATTAAATACTGTCTTTTTTATAAATATTTTGGTTATTTTTTGTATAAAATCGAAACAGAACCGAAATTTTCGATTTTTATAATAAATATGGTTCGGTTTCAGTTCCTTATAATAATTAATTCGATTAGTTTGATTTTGACTATCAGTTTTGATTCGATAATCGAACCGAGTCATGCTCACCCCTAAATACATGGTCCTAACTGAAAAGCTCATCTGAAAGTAAAAGGCTACTTTAGGTCAAATAGTTTTCAATGAAGCTTAAACTTTTATGAAACTTGATTAGGAATTTGACCTGCATGATGGAAATATTAGGAAATTAAAGAAAAGCAGCACATGGGGCATATTGAATTTGCCGATGAGTCGAGTAAAAATGGGAAGAAGAAAACTGAGGGCACATGACTCTCAATGCAATTGATGTGACTTTATTTAATCTATTTATGAGTATTGTTATATAAGTATATTTTATAATACTCCCTCCGTCCCAGAGGTGTTTTCACCTTTGGGATGACACAACTTTTAAGAAAAGTAGAGTGTTGTGTAAATTTATATTATTAAAATAATGAGATTAGTTGGATTGTGAGGATAAAGTCAAAGTAATAGTTTCCATTTATAGGGTGTGAAAACAATTGTGGAACGGACGAAAAAGAAAAGTGTGAAAACAATTATGGGACGGAGGGAGTATGCACTAGTTTTAATTTGGTAAATATAATATTGTTGGCAAATGTGATTTTTTTAAATGAAGATTTCAAACTCAAAATCTCATGATGTAGATGGTTTAATACTAATATGTAACATAATGTCTATTGATTAGAAGAGAAATTGTCTATAATTGGTGAAGATTATATTGCACTATTTATATTATGATTATTTGTTAATGATAATGACAGTAAGGATTTAATAAAAGAGTAGGTATTGTGTGAAGTGGTTCAGATCATGAACCATTTTTTAACAAAGTAAAAAAATAAATTCATAAATATAAACTTTGTATTACAAAGTGATTTATATCGTAAAAATAGTTTATAAATATTTTGCCTTAATAAAACGAGTATTGTGTATGAAATTAAATAATAAAATAAAAGAGATGTGATTTATTGACTTTTATGAATTAGAAGAGATGTGATTTATTGACTTTTATGAATTAGAACAGGGAAGTATATTTTCACACAGTGCAAATTGAAAACATACTCCCTCCGTTCCACTATAAGTTGTTCATTTTGTCATTTTCGTCCATCCCACTGCATGTTGCTCATTTGCTTTTTTACCTTTTTAGGAAATTATTATTTACTTTTTTATTATTATTTTCAATATTTTTATATCATTTTCATTACTTTTTTACTTTTCTCTATCACATTACATGTATTATATCAATATGTATATACCCTTTTTAATATTAGTGCTCAAAAGTTGTGAGCAACTTATAGGAGGACGAAGGGAGTAATAGTTTATCTTGAGTAGGTCTTTTGTGAATTCGAATTCACATTAACTCATATCACTGTTATGTAATCACTATCACTGTTATAAAAATATATTTGATTTTTTAACAATAATAGTGTATATGCATAACAACGACAATGAATATACATAACAGTATTAGTGTATACACATGACAGTAATAATTGATAAACTTGAGTTTACCGTGAACTCGACTTCATACAAGTTTTTATCTTTTATCAAATTTGAATCGAATTAAAATTTTATTCTGGCACAATGCTATTCGTGTGATTGATGAACTCATTTGCATTGCTCATTAGAAAAGTAAAGGCAGTATTAATTGCTTTCATTAGATAAAGGCAACAAGCAGTTGTGATTGGTTGAGATTCATGACGTGGTGCCACGTGCACCAATCAAAATTTCGATGTCAAACTGTACAATAAACTTCCTATTAAGTTTAAAATAGTGGAGGGTGATTAGACGCGACGTGGGGCCCGTACTTTAATTTTATGTTTTGTATTGGGAATAATTTAAAATATTATTTTTAAATAGATACAAATTTAAATAATAAAATAAAAAATTGTGTATTTTATTAATTTTTATGAAATATTATTTTATTTTATTTTTTATTATGTAAGTAGAATTGAAACATTCAAATAAGATAATTGATAAAATAAAATTAGGACGAAAATGTTAAATTTATTTCTAGCCTTCCATAGAGTTCAAACAACACTTTTTCATATAGATCATGTACTTAAAAGATACCAGCTGTTATACGAGCCGAGCGAGCCCGAGTAGTGCAGGCTCTGCTCGGCTCGTTAAGCTACTCGAGCTCGGCTCGTTAAGAAAAGCGAGCTCAAAATCGAGCTCGGCTCGACTCGTTAAGCTACTAGAGCTCGACTCGGCTCGTTAAGAAAAGCAAGCTCAAAATCGAGCTCGGCTCGACTCGTTAAGCTACTCGAGCTCGGCTCGGCTCGTTGAGAAAAATGAGCTCAAATTCGAGCTCGACTCGGCTCGAAATTGAGCTCGGCTCGGCTCATTTAGGTTAAAATAAATTTGAGCTCGAAATTTACATGCAAAGCTCGATCACCAATTCATTAGTATGAGTGATTTGAGAATATAAGTTATATTATTATCTAAAATGTTATTATTTTATACCTTAAATTATATAATATTTATAAAATAATCCCTATTTTTCGAGCCTAACGAGTAGCTCGCGAGCCTACCGAGCTTAGCTCGTTAAGTAAACGGGTATTTTTTTTAGCTCGGCTCGGCTCGTTTAACACATCGAGTCGAGCCTTAACGAGCCGAGCCGAGCCAGCTCGTTTATTTTAACAGCTCTACCAGTGAGTTTACATTTCTATTCTGCAATTTAATTGTATTTTTAAAAAAGTATCTTGTTTATATAATAATTTAACATAATATAGGGTGACTTTTCAATATAAATAAAGATAATTTTTTAATAATAATGTGAATGACTTTTAAAAATACACATAAATTATAGAATGCAATTAGCGTATATAAGATTAAATCTTCTATTTGTGCTCCTATTTAATGTATCTTACTACCAAATAGTTGTCTTATAAAATTAACAGTCATAGCGGCTAAGTGAAAAAATATAACAAAATGATAATGTTCTAATTATAATAAGTTAATACCTATTGTTTCTTAACCTAGTGTAAAAAAAAATATAAGTCTGTCGTTATGGAACAGATAGAAGTAATATTTTTATAGATACATTTTTTGTGGAACTTATTCACTACATGAAATTGATTAGCTCATTAATATTATTATATTTATTCAATAATATTATCACTCTTGTAAATGAATATTTCCACCTATTCACAAGTATTTGCATCATTAAGTGGACTCACGTTTTAAGAAAAAAATATTACTAGTGAGGTTTAAAATAAAAAAAATAAAAAAGAAAAGGTTGAATTGTGTGTAATGTTGCCTAAATAATAAAAAATAATGACAATTTTTATACATATGTTAATATTGTGAATTGTGAATGTAGAGTTTAAAAGAATATTTTGTTATTTAGGTGTGCACATATTGTGAGACTGACAAATAAAAAAAAGTGTGTAAACAATTATAAAACAGGTTAATTATAACATTTTTACACGGAAACACAAAGAACTATGCAGATGAATGATATGACATATATTTATAAATGTAACAATATTATTCAAATGAGTCTTATAATATTACTACTAAATAAATTATTTTAATAGTACCAATTTAATTTGATGAAAAGTTTCATTAGAAATTATTTCCTTTACATATTCAACTTTCTTTCTACTTAAGTATTTATTTAAGTTATAATTATCTCTCCTTATTAGAGGCACTTAAATATATTAAATTGATAGCAAAATATTATGAATAAAGTTTACTATAAAACTTATTTAAAGGACATGAATTATCTTAAGGAATGTGAGTTGAAAGGTATGGATTTGTTTCACATTTTCACTTGAGGATATGAATTGTTTTACTAAAAATTATCTATAAACCAATTTCACAATAACAAATTTCACATTATACATACTCGATAAAAATATCAGTGTTCGAAACACTTATTTTCTAAAAAAAATCAATGAACATTTATTTTTTGTATCATTTTGTGTAAGACCAAAATAAAAAGAATGAAAAAAAATATATGATTTTAATAATATTTAATACTCCATTTGTCCTAAATTAATTTTTACACTCTCTTTTATTTGTTTCATATTAGTTTTTGAGTCACGTTCATGTGAATCTTGTTTATAATATAAAATTGATATTATTATATGCATTTATTAGAAGCATAATATTTTATAGTGTGATAAGGTTATAAGTCCAATGATATATAAAAAAAAAATAACGATTTTTGTTAAAAAAAAACTTTTTTTTGGTCCTACATTAGTTACTACACAAAAAATATAAAATACTTTCTCACAATCTTTACCTACACAATATACACTTTTTCTCTATCATTTATTTTTTCTAATACAATTAATTTACAATCACATCATCAAAATTTATTTTAACAAAATGTCCCTACTTTAGTACTTTAATATAGTAAAAACGTAATTTTTTTGTTCAGATCATTATGAAAACTATGAGATAGACAGAGAGAGGGTGCCTTTTTAATTCGTGTTAAAAATTGAGCAAATTTATTTTAATGGTACATGATGAGTACTTTTTTTTTATATTTTTATTTATTTATAATGGAGTAGGTCTCCTGTGAACTCCAGTTCACATGAACTCGTATTACTATTATGTATAATCACTATCAATATTATTCATATACACTATCACTATTATAATAATATACTTGATATTTTTTAACAGTAAATATACATAATAGTGATAGTATATATACATAATAGTGATAATTGATAAATCAAGTTCACTGTGAACTCGAATTCATACAAATTGTTGTCTTTATTATGATGATTTAATTTTGGTTGGTTATGTCTTAAGGGCAATATGACTATGCCCCGTACACATGTTAATTGAAGAACCTATTTCATCTCTATTTTATTTGCTTATATCTTTGAAATGTGAAGGAAAGGTTTAAATGACATTAATTATTTTCACCATATTATTATTATTATTGGAACAACTTGAAAAGCAAATGTTTCCCAAATTCAATCATGGTTTAATTGTTTTTCTGATCCTAGCTTTTCAAATTTTGAGAAATACGTCCCTTCCCAATAGTTTTGCAAGACATTAATACCAAAATCGTCACATAACTTTTTCATTTTTTATTTGATCTCATAACTATATAATGTTTCAATTTAGTCTCATAACAATTCAAATCTAACAAAAAAAAAATCTAAATTGCCGGAAATGACATAAAACGGGGCTGTTTTACTCACTTTCCGGCTACGTGTTATATTTCCCGGCGGAATTGGCTCACACGGCACGTGAGTAAAACAACGTCGTTTATGTCATTTCCGGTGATTTGAGACTAATTTAGTTAGATTTGAATTGTTACGAGACTAAATTGAAACATTATACAGTTATGTGACCAAATCGAAAAGATGAAAAAATAATGGGACCATTTTGGTATTAATCCAATTTTGGTATATATGTTTTTCTTTTTTTCGGTTAAAGGTTGATGATTAAAATTTATGACTTTAGGATATATAGTGAAACTCATATCATTTGACCTATTTCATTCGAATAATTCATTTTGATGGAAATTTTGATTTAAGTCGAGCTTTTTTCTATATAACAACCATACCTATCGCCTTTTTTTTTCTAGTCATTTTAAGGAAAATACTTTCATTAATAAACTGATATTTGTGCTTTAAATTTTGAAAAATTGAAAATAATGTATAGAATTTATTTATTTAAGAGTATTTGGTAAACTTTCCAAAATTAATTCAATTATTTAAATTCACTAACTACACAAAATAGTATCTTGATTTTTCACCTTTTATGCAAAATATAGAGTGCAATTGGTTAATACATGAATTACTTTGAAGGGTATAATTGGTTTTTTAAATGATAAACGTTATTTTCATTAAAGAGTATAAGTTGAAGAATATGAGAAATATTAATTATTATCACAAAAGAATATTAGTTGATATCATTAAAAAACTTTAATTAAAATTCTTTAAAAAAATATTGTAAATTAATTTATGTATAAACAAATTTGTCAATATATATACTAACCTTTTTATCATGTGAAAAAAAAAAGTAAAATAATAAAATAACAAATTCCCTCCATTCCATTTTTTTTTCATATGATTGAAAATACAATTTTTTAAAAAATTAGAGTATATGAGTATCAAGCTAAATAATAAAATAAAAGAATAATTTTTATTAATTTTTGTGAATATAAATTACTACTTTTAAATATGAAAAAAGAGTTAAAGGTGATAGAATTACGTCCCTGCCCTTTGGTGTCACTCGGCTCTTTCACAGTAGCCCACCTTCCCACCATAAGTAGCCCCCTCACCTTCTCCTTCCTCATTAGCAGTTAGCCCAAAACCCCAAACCCCCTCTCTCTCTCTCTCTCTCTCTCTAACTCCGAAATCCAAACTCGCGTGAGTGGGAAACACAAAAATGGCAGCTACAACGAAGTTGTGCCTCTGCATTGCGACCATCCTCTGCTTTACGATGTCCGCTAATGCTAGAATCCCCGGCGTCTACTCCGGCGGCGCATGGCAGTCCGCCCACGCCACCTTCTACGGCGGCGCTGATGCCTCCGGCACCATGGGTACACCGTCAACTCCATTTCCCACTTTCTCGCGCATTTACGCAAAATCTCCGTCACTAACCTCTGTTTTATGACGCTTTTCTCCAGGTGGTGCTTGCGGTTACGGAAATCTATACAGCCAGGGCTACGGCGTCAACACCGCCGCGCTCAGCACGGCGCTGTTCAACAGCGGCCTGATCTGTGGTGCCTGCTTTGAGATCAAGTGCGACGGGGCGCAGGGCGGCAAATCGTGCTACGCAGGTAGCCCTTCCATTTTCATAACCGCCACCAATTTCTGCCCCCCGAATTTCGCCCTCCCCAACGACCACGGCGGGTGGTGCAACCCTCCCCGGCCGCATTTCGACCTCACCATGCCTATGTTCCTCAAAATCGCCGAGTACCGCGCCGGAATCGTCCCCGTTAACTATCGCCGGTAAAAATCAGCGCTATATATACTCTCCTTTACTTGATTGCGTCGATCGACTGTGTTTATCTAGCCTTAATTCATAATTACTGTGACCGCGTCCATCAATTTCTCCATTAACGGCTTTATGATCCGAAAATTGTCGTTTTCATGGAAACCTTGAAAACGTGATTCCATCAAAATCTCAACATTTTCGCAATAAAATCCTTTAAGAAAAAAAAATTAACAGTATAATCTGAAATAGAATGTGAATGGCTGGTAAATATTTGAGAACTTCGATGGGGATTCAATTAATTTGAGGCGGTTTCTGATGCTTAATTATTCCGATGAAGTTAGTTGCCAGAAAGTTCTGTCGACTGGTGTCGTTTAACTAACAATATCCTTTTTACCCGCTTTTTGGTGCTGTTTTACTGCGCTTTTTCCCGTGTGAATGGACCACTTTCTCCTTGCTTCATTAGGCGTTTTTTTCATTTTAAACACTCTCTTCACATCCTACTATTTAAAATTATAATTTAACATATGATAGTACCTATTTTCAATGAGAAGCACTTTTTTTAAAAAAAATTATCTCCTGTCAATTTTTAAAAAAAATGTTTCTATACTTTTTCTAGAAATTAAAAATAGGACTTAATTTTGCACATTGTTGTTGATTAGGGGTGTTTGTAGCACTTTTTCTAAAAATAAAAAGTGATTTTAAATTGTTTGTGTCTGATTTAAATGCTAAAAACAGCTTCTAAAACATTTTTTTATTTAAAAATTCTTTCTCACCGTTTTTTGAAAAAAAAATTATTTTGTAAAATTTTAAAATAGACACTTAAAACGGTGAAAGTTGTTTTAAAAATAAGTAATTTTCATCGTGTACATATGAAAAAAAAACTCAAATAGCACGTATTAATCAATTATAAATTTGAATTTTTAAAAGCACTGCTATTTTTTTTTTTAAATTACATGTATAAAAATCAATTTTAATTATTTTTGTTACTTTAAAAAAAATAAATTTACAAAAACGCCGTCGTGCTCTTAGGAATAACATAGGGGTCCATTACTGTTGCCTAACTACCCGTAGTTTTATTGTCCTTTCACGGTTATTCCCCAACCAACTTGTACAAATCCGTCATTACATTATTATTTCTCTCTCTTCAAAATTAATATTACTGCCCCAATTTAATACTACAATTATATATAATCCATTATTAAAAATTAATATATCCCTTTTTTATTTATTTTGGCATCAGGGTGGCATGCAGAAAGCAGGGAGGGATCAGATTCACAATCAACGGCTTCCGTTTCTTCACCCTGGTTTTAATCACCAACGTCGCGGGTGCAGGGGACATCGCGCGCGTGAGCATCAAAGGCGCCAACACACAGTGGATCCCCATGAGCCGTAACTGGGGCCAAAATTGGCAAACCAGCGCCGCCCTCGACGGCCAGCCCTTGTCCTTTAGGGTCACCGGCGGTGACCGTCGTACCTCAACCTCCTTCAACGTGGCGCCCGCCAATTGGCAGTTCGGGCAGACCTTCATGGGGAGGAATTTCAGGGTTTAGATGGAATAATATAAAAGAATGAAGTTTCTTTATTTGTAATTGGGTCCCCCTATTTTGATTATTAACACCTTTTCCCCGGAAAAGGAGAATTTTAGCTACTAGGAAATTGCTTTGCTATAGAAGGATTGAAAAAAAAGACGCGCTGAAGCGGCTGCAGGAAAAAGTGATGTGGCCCGCAGCTTAAACTTAGAATGTGGAAGTGATATAAAATTATTGTTATTACTTATTAGTATTATTATCTTTCTGTGGCAAAAATTTTATTTTCCTTAATTCTTTTTGTTACGAAAAATGTTATGCTGGCACATGCTCTCCTGATTTTATGGATTGGAGCCTATTTTGATGTTGATTGAAAGGATCTGAATTTGAGAGAAATCTTAAAGTAATTTACTGATTTTGCATTAATTAAATAAAAATTAACAATAATAATAATAACAAAAAGAATTGGTGTTAATTGTAGTAGCAAGGTTGAAAATATCGAGATCTTAAATTTGTGGAAATATCGATGGATAAAATAAAAACACTATTTTCAAATACGTAAAATATACAATAAAATAATTTTATTATTCAACGTATATTTACACTGTTATGCAAAAAATTTATGATTATTTGAACAGAAAATTTATCTGAATTGCTCTAGAAATAACATTCTTCAGCAGCGCCATTGATACGGTGATTCATTGATTGATTAGAATGTATTGTTTATTTTTTTTAATTTTTAGTTTTTAAATTTTATCTCCACAAAGGATTTTTAGATGTAAGATTCTCTACGCATAATGCATTTTTCCTCCATATTATTCTTTTTTTTTGCATATTTAGACTCATTGTTGGTCATTAATCAATCCAATATAATTTTTTGGATTCAATGATTTGTCAAATAAATAAAATTTTATATTTCTCAATCCCAGATTTTAGTTTGATTTTCGGTTTTGGTTACAAAATTTGATGCAAAAAGTGTATTTTTTATAATAATAATTCTCCATCTCAAAAATAAATTTTTTGCAAAGAAAATATATAAAAGTTAGTGGAACGTATTTGTTAAATAATCAATTTTTTTTATTTAATACCAATTTAAAGGAATTTTATGTTGGCTTATGGATACTTATGATTACCAGTATTTAGAAAATCAATGAAGTGTTGAGTGGAATATAAGACAGATATGCATTCTTGGAAAAAGTAGATGCTTATAAATTAATTTTTTAAACCAATTATATACAAAATGATATCAGTTAAGTACCACCCAACAAATCCCACAAAAGGACTGCTCATAATAAATAATAAGAGTAATTTCATTTATGTGAACGATATATTCACTTAACAGTAAAATTATTTATACTAAAAAGTTAAAAGTTAATTTTGATTATACTGAAAAGTGTAAATTAATTGCACTGAAAATTAATAATAGTAAATCCTCCCTCATTTTTAAGGATAATCAAACTTAACATTTCAGTATAAATAGCTTTAACTATTATGTGAGTGCACCGTTCACCAGTTTCATATGAGACATTTGCTAATAATAATAATAATTACCCATATTTACCCTAAAAGAGAAAATCACAAAATTGATAAAAATTACAAATTGATTATGTGCAGAAAAAAAATATATACTTCTGTATAGGAAAAAATTACACTTCTGTGCAGATATTATGAACCAATTTGTAAATATAGTCACTTTTTTAAATCAATATGTAAGCCACCCATAATAATAATAATAATAATAATAATAATAATAATAATAATAATAAT
>JAPKLY010000359.1:354987-372865 GCA_026898435.1 Prunella vulgaris | reverse complement strand
AATAATAATAATAATAATAATAATAATAATAATAATAATAATAATAAAATAATAATAATAATAATAATAATAATACCAAGCTTTTTAGCTTGATTTAACTAGAATTCATCTTACAAATAAGCAATACAAACATCTTTTCTTTTTTTTTTTTCCAATTCTATTCGACAAAATTACAGTTCCCACCTCATCAAAATGGACTTGTAGGAAATCTTCAACCAGAAAGATGCTCATAACTACTAACAAGAAAAACAAATGCATGCATTCCAAAATACATAAACAAATTTGAAAGAACCTGTACAAGCTTCGATCGAGAACGGCTCGTTTAACGCACCGAGGCTGTGGGTCGAGGGTAGGACGTTGTTCTGCGCGTTCCCTCGGCGGTTCTCTTGAAGGACTTATTTCCACTGTTCATTTGTGCGTGTCTGCTCAATGGGTGGGTTTTACGCTCGTTTTTTGAAGTATCTTTCGAGCTTTGTAGCTGCTCCAAAGCTTTTACAACTTCATCCATATTCGGCCTAGACCTAGCATCGGGGGCTAGGCATTGGAGAGCGAGCTGAGCCGCCTTCAGGGCTTGGCTCAGAGAATGTTGGCCTTCGAGACGAGCATCCAAAACTTGGAGAACTCTACGTTTGTTCGTCAGGTAAGGCTTTGCCCATTCGACTAGATTGTGCTCGCCTGATGGGCGATTCTTGTCTATTGCCTTCTTACCCGATAAAATCTCGAGAAGAACAACTCCGAAGCTGTATACGTCGCTCTTGGCAGTTAAATGACCTTTTTGACCAATGAAAGTTAGATTTGTTAGTTGACATTACAGCAAAGAGAACATATTTATAATTATATATAAACTCACAAGAGGGAGTACTTCTTGAGCACGAAAAATTCAACATTAAAAACGAAAATGTGACGATAAAAGTGGGCTAACTCGGATTAAAAATCTAATGAAGCTGCTTAATCGTACCTGTGGATAGATACTCTGGAGCGGCATATCCATAAGTTCCCATGACTCGAGTGGAGACATGGCTCTTATCACCAGTCGGCCCGTCCCTGGCCAACCCAAAATCGGAAAGTTTCGCGTTGTAGTTCTGTGAACAAGAATTAGAAACAAAGAGAAAACGAACAATGAACAACTGATCATCCGGAAGAAGCCATGAGGTCATGTAAAATAGTTGGGGGAAACTCATACCGAATCAAGCAGAATATTAGAAGCCTTGAAGTCTCGATATATAACTTTTGCTTCATCACTATGAAGAAACGCAAGCCCCCTTGCAGCACCGAGAGCAATGCTCATTCTTAGGCTCCAGGATAGTGGCTGAAAGTACGAACCTCCTAGTTCAACAAGAAACCCATCGTTTTTAGCACTCAAAATAAGGGAAGGTCAGATTACTGAGCTAAGTGTATGGTGCACTCACTTCTGAATAGGTGATTTTCCATGCTACCCTTTGGCATGAACTCGTAGGCCAAGAGTCTGTGGTCGTCTTCTAAGCAGTAGCCGATCAGTTTTACGAGATTAGGATGCTGCAGCTGCCCAAGATAGTTGATTTCGGCCTATAAATACAGAAATTTTGTCAACAAAAAGCTATCCCTCTTAAGTCTAGTATAATACAAACAGACAAGAGACGAGGCAAGAGTGAAATAAGTTGAGGCAACATATAGACTCCTTAATATACATAATTGTCTTCCGGAATAGGACGACTTATTTTTTGTGATAGTGCATAACAAATAACAATTCCAGAAACAATTCTTTTAGGACAAAAGGGACTAAGATTTTTGGATACGAGGATGTGTGAGCGTCTATTTATAAATACAAAGTCTTATGTAAACCAATTTCATCGTGCAATTTGTGTATTTTTAAACAGTATCAATTGTTTCATTAAAACATACTCCCTCCGTCCACAAAAACATGTTCACTTGTTTGCACGTGGTTTAATGCAATATGTTGGAGGGTATTATGAAGTATAGTGAAGTCAATTTATGAATAAAGATAACATTTATGGAAAGTATATATAACATATTTTCCATAAACAATCACATTTATGGAAAGTATATATGACATATTTTCCATAAACAATCACTTTATTCATAAACGGACCTCACAGTACTTCGTAATACCCTACAACATATTTAATTAAATCACGTGCAAATAAGTGAACGCATTCTCTTGGGCGGAGGTAGTATCAGTTTATCAACATTAGTTGCTTCAGTCAAAGGTATTAGGTGTTAATACTATAAAGTGAGAGTTGTTAATCAGTTGCATGATAAATTGTCTATAAAAGAACAACTACTTCATAAAACATCAAGGTGTGGTTTTGTGACAGTGCACACCCTTTAGACATCAATCCAATCGGCACTACAACAATGTTCAAACAACTACTCAGTTCGTTCGATTAACGTAAAGTTCAAGGTGGGGGGGAAATTTACTTACCAACCATTCCTTGTGTCCTTGCCACCCTTCTTGGTTCAGCCTCTTGACAGCTATTACCATACCAGAGCCGGGTTTGGAAGCTGCAAACGTGTGCTCGTCTATCCAGCCTTTGAAAACAGAACCGAAACCACCTTCCCCTATTACGCTGTCCGGACGAAAGTTTCTAGTGGCTGCCTTAAGATCACTGAGTGTGAAGCTTTTCAAGTTTGAGGATTGCAATATTTCATCTTCGCTCCGAGGAGTTTGTGAGATGGATGCTGAAGACTTGCTGCTTAGATTACTTAACTCAGTCCCATCTCCACTCACCATTTTGGATGAAGTAAGCCCTCCATCTGCAATTGAGAAAATGCCAAGAATTAACGGTATTCGTCCTGAGATTATTACCACAAAATATCAAGAATTACTCCCCAAATCCTTTCAGAAAAAAACCCAAAAATAGTGCAGTTCAGGTAATAACATATCATGGTGTGCAATGGCAAACAGAGACCAGATACACCACTAGATGGAAAATAATATGAGATCAAGAAACTAAAAAGGGCTTCACAGAAGCTGTCCAAACTCTATTGTAATATCATCATTTTTTAGCCTCAAAATCCCCAAAGTCCAAAACTAAAATAAAAATAGTATCCCAACTCATGATTATCTTTTCAGCAATATGAATATTATTGCACTTTAAGGAAAAAGGTGAAAGATGACTAGGACAGTACCTGTACCAGTTTGGAAAGAACTATCAGCCTTAATCTCATTGCTCATGCAAATCCCCATCACAAACCCTAAAAACCCTCCAAAAATTTAACCCAAATCTCTGTTTATATCTTCAAGAATCACCTCAAACCCACCTCCAAGAATCCACCTTTTTCCTCTATTACATACAATTTCTCACCTCAGATGCCTATTTGAACTGAATCAAACACCATTACCAGATCTAATGTGAACCCCCCCTGCTGTTTTCTCTTTCTTCAAGCTAACTGTTAACTCTCTCTCTCTTGAAAAGATGAACAAGAAAGATGCAAGCTTGAATCTTGATGAAGAAGGGGTGACTTTTCCAGCATGAAACTTCGAGGATTTGTGGATTTATTTGATAAAAATAAGTTCTTGCTATGTGGGTTCATATAAAAAGAAGACGCCTTTCGAAGACCTTCCTTTATGGTATGCAGGATTGACTAGTTTGTTGTCTTTTCTACCCTATAATCATTCAATTCAAATCTTTTAAATTAATGGTTTTTTTTATATTGCAACTATTGATTGAATAAATGGTTTGAATCTAGAGGGGAACTAAAGAAATCATTTCCTTATTATTTCTCTCTACATGTGATCTTTGTTGTATAATCATCAATGTGAAGTGGACCATTCAAAAGTTCTTTGGTCAAGAATTCAATTGAGTTAGTATTTGGCATTGAAAATCGATTTCAATTGAATTATTTAATTTGGAGGAAAAATTCATTAGAGTTAGGTGTATATTAGCATTATTAATAAGTTAATTAGTGCTGTGAGTGTGACAATTAAAAGTTTGTAAAGCTGTATTTGAAAAAGTTTAACGATATCTAAATCAGTTTCAAAGTATTAAATATTTAATTAGACTGTACAAGTTTTAAAGTATTAAATATTTTATCAGAAATATTAAAAATGTGGGTCAATGATATTATAGTTATATATTTTATTGACCCCGATTTTTGATATCTTTGATGAATATTTTGATACACTTAACTAAATTTATGATCCCTCAAAATAAGTTTATCACGAATTATTTTCATATAAAATCTACTCTTGAAAGTTTAATTAAACTTTTTTTTAAGATTCATGCATGTTATGCTATAAACGATCAGTAAAATTTAAATATATTATTAAATAATATTAATTTATTTTTATTGAAAAATTGCAACTGTCTTAACTGATATTATTGAGACAATATAGTTGATATCATTTATCATGATTATTATTATAATTGTATAATTGTTTGGTGTTATGTGCCTAACTAATGTTATTGGTGAGATGGAGTATTAGAATGATGAGCTTCAATATATAATAATGAGTTGTTTTAGTATGAATCAAAGTTAAGGTGGGGCCTTATTACATCCCAAATTATTAAAAAAAACAATCTTGATTATGTCTTAATTCGAAATTGCTTAGGCATTAGATTTGGTGTGCTTGCAGTCTATCTTTATGTGCGAGAATTCATAATGAATAAAGAATAGCCATTACATTTGGAATTTGAAAATGTCTTCAAAAATAATGATTACTATATTAATTCCAAATTCTTCAAAGAAATTAGGAGTGAACTTTCTTTTTGTTTATTTATAGAGCAGGTATCGTGTGAGTAATATTCACGGTAATAATTTCGTGAACAACGTATTTCATTTCATATAGTAACATATATTTTGGTGTGCAGTGTTAGTTCATATACAGTGTACTGTTAGTTCAGAAACAGTATAATTTTAGTTCGTTCGCTATGACATAGTACAAGTGGTCTTAATTCATATATAGTGTGGTGTTAGTTTATATACATTGTCGTATTAGTTTACATATAGTATTTTATGTCATTTTATCTCTACAATAGTTAAATCTCAAAATATTTAGAATAAATTATTGTTCACCATAAAATTTATTGTGTGTATCATTCACATAATACTTTACCCTAATTACTTATAATTATATAAGTAAATAGTAAAAAACGTGTATAATGTTTATGTAATATTGCAAATGAGTTTGCATGCTTGTGCGTAAAGATTTGTCCAATTGACTTAACGGTACAATCCCTTCTATGTTGACACGTGTAAATGAACAATTTTAGGGAAGATTCTAGATATTTATAGTAATTTACTAGTCGTCAAAAATAAAAATAAAAACTTTTTTAGTCTATATAAAAACCAGTGAGGCAGAAATCGATTAAAAAAAAATTAGGCGGCGACTAGACGGTCAAGAAACGCCTGATTACCAATTTTTTACTTTTACAACCTTAATAAAAGCAAAAATAAAATGAATTAATTTTCATTTCTTCTCACATGAAATTCATCCTCTCAAATTAGAAAAATACTTATGCATACACATCATGTGCAATATAAATTTATTAGGTATTAAGAAATTAATATTAATTTATTAATATATAAAATATTACTTCCTCTGTCCATCAATTATATGCACCTTATTTTGTACGTGGTTTGATGCAATATGTCGTAGGATATTTGGGGGTATTGTGATGTCCGTTTATGAATAAAGTAGATATTTTTGGAGAGTACACATGATGAACTTTTCAAAAATATTCACTTTATTCATAAACGGACCTCACAATACCCTCAAATATCCTCCGACATATTGCATTAAACCACGTGTAAAGAAATGTACATATAATTGGTGGACAGAGGTAGTATATATTTACATAACATATGTTACTCCTTAATAAATATCTCATTGAGATATAAAGTAGGGAATGGGACTGATTTAAAACATTACTTGGTTTTAATTATGCATCATCTACTAATTAAATATTCAAGCTTGGGACTATCACCGACTAAATAATAATTAAGTGCAGTTGAATAAGATAATATCATGAACAAATAGGGGTATGATTGGGAAATGATTGTATATTCATTCAATTAATCATAATTAAAAAAAAGTGTACTTCATATATTATTTACTATGCTTTATAGTGGAAGCATATATAACATTAAATGGATTGCTTAGAGCAACTCCAATCCTACGATATGCCCCAGGGTGGAGATGCATTTTACCTCCAACGCAGCGCTACAATTCAGCACCACATGAGAGTTGTGAACAGTGTCGCGCTGATTCTAGCTCGCAATGTTCACCCGCGCTCGATTTTTTTTAAAATAATTTTATTTATGTAATATTTTGTAATACTTTTAAATTTAAATTGTAATTATATAAATTAAATTTATTAAAAATTAAGAAAAATATATGTAGCGCAGAATGTAGTGCGAACAGTTGAAGATGAATTTCAAATTCCGCGCCAATCTAGTGCGAACTATGCGCTAGAGTGGAGCAAACGGTTAGAGATGCTCTTAGAGTACTTTAAAATGCTAGTTTACAATTATGTCCATAATGAGTTAATTAATCAAGTTTTATATGCAGAGATTATATTAAATAATTAATTATATAAGTGAAATATAATATTAATTTTAATTAAAAATAATGTTAGTTTTAATTAAAACGTCCATGCTGATATAATTGACATATGATATTAGATTTAAAAGATTGAGTAGAATTTGACATTAATTTTAATTAAAATGCAATATTACTCTCTAGTTTCGATCATGGCAGAGTCAATCTCCATTCACTTATTGAAGTCCAAACCCACCAAGAATGTGGAGAACTCAATCTAAATTTAAATCTTCTTTGTCATTTTTATGTTGCAACCAAAATTGAAAAAAAATGCATATAAAATTTTTGAAACCCTTTTTATTAAATACACTACTCAAATTTTTTATTTTTTTTAAAGTTAAGAAATTTTTTGGATGTTCAATTTTTTCCGAAAAACTTATATATGTTGAATAAAAACAGTGCAAAAAAAAAAAATGTAAGATCATGTTTTTTCAACCTAAAAACAAATCCACATTTTTTGTATTTATACTACTAATTTATTCACAATTTGAGTAATATTTCTCATATACTCTAAAAAAAATGAATTTAAGACATAATGTTAACACTAAAATTAATTTAAAATTTTCAAGTTAATAGTTAATCTATGGTAAAGAAAGACGACGACGACGAGCAAGACGACGAACAAGAATGGTTAGCGTAGCGAGCAGAAACGTGAATGGTGAGACGGGCAGTGGAGGTGGTTTGGGTCGTGTATGGTGAAATTTAAATATTTTTGAGAAAGAAGAAAAATGGTATTTTAGGAATATAAAGATGGTGTATTCATACAGTGAGTAGTGTATTTCCTTAAGAGATTAATTGCAATAACCTGGGCCATATTTTCGTAATTGTTGTTTATTGGGCTTGAAATTGGGCCTTCAAACCCAATTAATTTGGGTTCACGTGCAAGCCCAAAATCACATGGATCACTTCCAAGATCCAAAACAAAAAATAGGATTTTAAATTGCAGCTAATGTTACCTTTCCTTAAATTAAAGCCACAATTTTATTTTATTTTTTGACTTGAGCTAAAAAAAATGGATTAATTTGTGAGGATCGATCTCATCATCTACTAACAAAATTTCAATCGAGATTTATATGTGAAAAAATCAATAGAATTATATGCATCCGTATTAATGTAATTATCTCATTACATATTATGGATTTTGATATATTTCAATTATTAAATTAGATGATGAACTATTAGTAACGAGGTAAGTGTGGAACAAATTTTGTTCATACATAAATAAGTTTGAAATGTATTTGTTGTTTAATTAAAAAGTATGAATTACTTTTATTAAATTGTATAAGTGTTGATGGTTGTTTTGACGGTGGAATTTAAGTGGGTAGATGTATGGAGACCAAACAACAATCAAAGGATGAAATAACAAGAACTGAATGCTCTAACTACTCAAACTTTCGATATTCAATGTATGTGTTTTTCTAGCTCTCCATACATGTTTAATGTTCCGCCGGAGGAGCTATTTATAGCTACATTCTGATCAACATTAAATATCACCATTTTGTGTTGATCAAGCTATCTAACTTACACCCTGAGCTACTAACGGTTGTGTTACACATTTTTATCCAATTCTCTTGCGCTAAGTGCCAATCTACTGATCTTAGCACACTTAATTCCCTGTGCAGCTAACTGAAATTGTCACATCTTCTCTGCAAGGAAGATATTAGCATTCATCTACACTAAATCTTTGCGACACCTAGGTTTGAGTGATATATTAATAATATATTTTATCAGCAAAAATTCCATTAAGAAAAAATTGAGTACCAATGATACTCCAACCCTTACAATTCTTGTAATTCCAACAAATATCATCAAACACAAACAAAAATAGAGAAAATTTTGAGACTTGAAATCTATAGTTTATTTCTAGGAATTCTAATTTACAACAGACTGATAGTTATGCCAATCTCGAAAAAGACATGTTCTTCACCACCATACTTCTCATCACATTCCAAGATCACACTCTTGCTTTGATTTCATCCATTAACTTAATCGGACATGACACCACTTCATCAAACGTACATTCATTTCTACATTTCCAAATATGCCAAATGATTCCTATTTTCAAATGAATGAAGCAAATATACTTTTTGAATTCCTTCCTAAATGGTCCCTACGTTAAATAAAATGCATACACAACCCAATACATTAACAATAGACTCTTGAAGACTACTACTTGTAAACAATCTATTGAAGATCCACTTAAGCTTTAACTACCCTCTCGTGCCAAAATGAAATTTTATCAGCATTTTTCATGATCTTTTTAATTCTATAATCATCACACCTTCTTTCTCTCCCTCGTGAATATCACAAAAATCTTTCTAATATCCTGAAAAGGGTGTATGTCTTTCTCTCCTTGCTAATTTACTTTGATTTGACCCTCTTATTGAGATTGACCCTATCTCATCATACTTAGACATATTCTTAGTTCTTACCCAAAGTCTTTCGGCTCATTAAAAGACCTCCAAATTCACTTTTTAACTAAAGTTAGACTAGAACACTTTAAATTTTTTTATTCCCAACCCATCTTTCTCTTTATCTTTGCACACTTCACCCCACATAATCCAAGAAGTTTTAATGTGAGAATCACTCTCCCCCTCCCAGAAGAAATCTCTTGAATTTGGATACTCTCTCTAATATTTTTTTGATAGATGATAGAAGGAAAGACAATACAATAGGATTGACGAGAGAACTGCTTGGATCAAAATTATTTGGCCTCCAAATGAATTAAGTTACCGCTTCATTTTGCTAACCTGCTTCAAATTTTTATCCACTAATTTCGACCAAGATGTTGAACTTCTATGATTAATTTCACGTTTAATCCAAGATATGAGAAAGAGGCTTGACCAACTTCACATCCAACTATTTGTGACACCATTTCCAATATGTTTATATCCATGTTAACACGCCATAAACATTTTAAAATTAACTTTTAAGCCAAAAACCAATTCAAACACCCTCAAATTTTGCTGGATAGATTACATTTCCAATTTTATTAGGGCACACAAAGATTGTACCATTAGCATATTAAAAAAACGTGAGATTTTAATATTATTACACCAAACTTCAATAGTTTCTAGAATTTCACAATCAACCACTTTTGAGTTTTGACACCAACAAACCAAGCCCTCAGCCACAATAACTATAAATTAACACCCTTTATATACTAATATAAGTATAAATTCATCATCTTCTTACCTTGAAAGTGCTAACAAATAAATATAAATTATTAAATTTTAAATAAAATATGTATATTTTTTAAAATGTATAATAAACTATATATTTTTATTGTATAATAAATTGTTTGAAATGAAATTTTATATATTCGAAAAATAAAAATTTAAAATAAATCATGTAATTTATACCATATTGTTCTAATATACTTTTCATATGATGATATTGTAGGTATTTGTTATATTTGTACCAGTGATAGTTTTACATATGTCGAAAAATAATTAATTAAAAAATAATAAATTACAAGAAATCAAATATTGCATTTGTGCTTTCAATTATAACATCCTCAAACTCATTTGACAAAAACCATGTCAAAATAAAAAATTGAGTTACCTTTGTAAGAATAACACAAAGGAGGATTTTGTTAGCTGTTTGCCTTTGCACTTAAAACCACAAAAAAGGACAAGCTTTTACAGAGAGACAAGTGAGGGGGTAGTGGTAGGAATAGAGAGGATCAGATCAGGATCTCCCTCAATTTTACAATACATTTGACGTGTCTACATCCTACTCTTTTATTTCCCAAACATGCCCTTATCCTCCCACTCCAACCCCCCCCAAAAGAAAAAAAAAAGAACTTTTCCTCTCTATATTTGAAAATGATCGAGTTACATTGCTTCTTCGGCCCAGGAATTCCTAAGATATGATGCAAAAATGCCGTGAATCCTCTTGAAAGAGATGGGTGTCTTCGAAAGACGGATTAAGATAAAAGTGAAAAAATATAAATGATGTGATGAAAAAAATGAAAAAATAATAAGGATAGTTTAAAAAGTAATGAAAATAATAATTAATAAATAAATAGTAGTTTTTTTTAAAAAAAAAAGTAAATGAAAAACATATAATAGAACGGACGAAAATAATAAAATGAGCAACATATAACTGGACGGGAAAGTAACATTTTCTAATCACTATTTGTGCATATATATACTTAAATAATAATATTTGAAGGGAAAAAAATTATGTGGACTCAAAATCAATTTAAATATTTTTAACTCAAATTAAAAGTGATCTTGTATTCTTATTTCAAAATCAATCATTTAATTTAACAATTAATAAAACATGAAAATTATTTGAAAAATAAATGAAATCTTGAGAGCAAGATTTGTTGTCCCCTTAACCACTCTCAAGTCTCAAGATTGTCTGAATCAGAATCGCCAAAAGCTATATAGTAGCTGTGTCGTTTTGAAGAACAGCTATATATATATATATATATATATTATTGATTTAATTAGTCTTAATTAATATTAATATATGTTGCAGATTTTCATGAAATTGGTTAGAGAAATGTGGATATATTCTGCAACATTTTCTGCTAAATCTAGGTGGGTTATTTTTTTCTATTTCTGAAACATGACAAATATTGTGTTACAGTCCATCCACATCCTAAGTTGACCAAAATAAGAAAAATTAAAGAGATAAATAAAGATGCGAATATTGGTTGTTACATTGTTTTCATGGGGAAATGGACTAGCAATTTTATTTTATTTTAAAAGAATATATAATGAGTAAATTATTGCCATAGATTATACTCCCAACTCTTTTTTCTAAGAGATTTTGATACACTTATTAAGAAAAAGTAAAGTATGTGAGTATTGAATTAATTAATAATATACAAAAATACTACTACTTCCGTCCCAACTCTTTCTTCACACTTTTATTATATCCTCCTCACAAAAAATAATAAAACTGGAAGAAAGAGTTGTGACAGAGGGAGTATATTTTATTGATTTTTGTGAGTGTAAATTATTTCCTTTTTAAGGTGGAAAAAAAGAGTTGAGACATTCTAAAATAAAAAATGTGGAAAAAAGAGATGGGACGGAGGTGAATAGTGAATTTATATTTATTTTGTAAATAATATTAGTTGTTTCTATTAAGCTGTTGGTCTATTTCCACATAATAGTAAAAAATAATTATACAATACACTTGATATATATATATATCAACACAATTGTTTTAATTAAAGTATTTGCACTCATTGAATCATCCATATTCATTTTTTAATTAAATAATAGTAATTTCCCCATTTTACAATATTTTATGTATTTTCCTTTTCGATTGTCCAACAACAGTTTGCAAGCTCTATAAATAAAAATTATTATTTTAACTTTATTCTCGTAATATTTATAGATTTACATAAAATATCATTGATTGAGTACTATCAATCTAACTAATTTTATTACTTTAATAATTTACGCATTAATCGTAATATTCTATTTAATACATATTTTTTTTAAAGGTGTGCATATATATATGTATAAACTAATATGAGACATAGGGAGTAAAATATAGTAACTATTTTTATATACTACTTCACTAGAAAAGAAAAAAATCTCAATTAATATCTATTCAACTGTTTAACCATGACAATAAAACCCATGTTTCCAACAAAATGTATACCAATATGCCAAAAGGTTCAAACTCGTCTCTAATTTTAAAACATCTCAACTTTTTTGTGTATTAAGTGTACTTTTTTAAATAATTAAAATTATTTTTATTGAATAATTAGGGGTGATTAAATTGAATAACTACGGAATTATCATAAATTTTCAATATAATTAGCATTAAACATCATTAAAATAATCAAAATTGTATAAACATATATTTGAGTTGCAAGATAATATATCTTCGTATTTTTTATGTCATCGACAATTTAATATTTATGATTTTCGGTATAATCATATTTAGTTAATATACTCGTATGTATTTTCTTAAACTCAAGATAAGAGGCGTTTGGTATAATTGTAAGGAATGAAAATGATATAGGAATAGAATGGGTATGAGATGAAACTCATAGTTCTCAAATAAATGAACTATGGTAGATTCCTTAGTTTTTAGGAATCAAAATCATAGTAGGGTCATTCCAAACACGTACTAAGACTCTGATTACCATTACTCAACTTTCGAAGGAGCTAACCAAATGCTCCCTAATATTATCAAAAAGATTTATATATTTGTCACGATTTCATAACTCCTCTAAATTTTAATAAACAACTTTCACATTAAACGCCACGGGAACCACAAATATTACAATTAAATTCTAACGGAGGGATTAGTCATTAAAAAATATAATTAAAGAAATTGATTCTACATTTTTCTTACACGTCCAAAGTGGCACTTCCATTAATTGTTTCAATTTGAAAGTTGGGGTGTTGATATGTAATAAATGGAAGTAGTGGGGGTGAAAGTGGGAAAAAGGGGGAGGGGGAAAAACAGACGTAACGTATCACTGACAATACTGAGGAAAAGAAGAGCAACGTCGTGTCTTTATCGCTTTCGTCCCCTTATGCCGTGAAACCCGGACTACAGTCCCACAGACTGGGCCCCACCTTCTCCCCTGTAGTAAAACACTCACCAATCTATAAATAAGTACATATAATCGTGACTTGCACTTCCTACCGTAGCGAGTTAACAGTCAACTTTAAACCATCGTATTTTTTAGTTTTTTTTTTTGTCCATTCGCCTGATTTTTAGTCACAAAATCGCACACCGTTTGCAAAAAATGTTGAGCAAAAAATAATTTTGAAACCCTAATAAAATATAATCAGATTCATTTATACCTTTAGTTGACAGCGTGGCGTGGCCGTGGACGGCGTCGGCGGCGGCGGTGGTTGAGGTGGAGGAAGACTATAATAGAAGTGGGTTTTTGAAATTTTAGGTTTAGATACAGGTTACATGGGCCATTAATGAAATCTTGGCCCAACTTTCTATTTATCTATACAAATATAACAAGCACTTACATTATTTTTACTTTTTTTTTTATTTTAAAATTATTTTTATATTACTCCATATTATATAGCAAATGTAGTTTAAATTTTATTTTTTTTCTTGCTATAAGATACAATGTTCAATCCCTTACATTTACATTATATTTTTAATTTTTTTAATATTATATAAATTATATTATTATTTATTAAGATATACTCCCTCCGTCTTTGTATATGTTGCTCGTTGCTTTTGGGCACACGAATTAAGGTAAAAGTGAAAAAGTATAAGTGATGTGATGAAAAAAGTGAAAAAGTATAAGTGATGTGATAGAAAAAGTGAAAAAGTATGAGTGATGTGATGGAGAAAAGTGAAAAAGTAATGAAAATAGTATAAAAAATATTGAAAATAATAATAAAGAAGTGAATAGTAGTTTCCAAAAAAGGTAAAAAAGCAATGAGCAACTTATAGAAAGACGGACGAAAATGGCAACATGAGCAACTTATAGAAAGACGGAGGGAGTATATATTTATATATTTATATAATAAAAAATCTTTTGTCCAAAGTGTTAATTAATTTTATTATCATTTTTTTTAAATTAATAAGAAAAATATTGAAAATTTTTATTGTTTGATTTAATAATAATTTATTGGCATTACTATGTAAACATATAAAAAGTTTTTTAAGTTTAAATCTTAGAAAAAAATAAAAAAAATTGAAGCATAGTCTGCAATTTTTTATTTCTTGTGTTTAAATATTTGTGTGTAATTATTAGTTAAATGTGATGTATATCATGTATTATAGGTTTTTGTGAATAATGAGTAGTGAATTGTGCAATATCTTTTAAATATAAAGAGTAATATATAGGAGAAATAATATTTGACATTATAAATTTAAATTCATGCATATTATAAAATAATTAATTATTTTAATAAAATAAAAATTTTGTTTTATAAATATTATAGATCGTGCATCGCACGGGTGAAAATACTAGTTCAAATTAAAGTAAAAGTTAAAAAACATAAATAATATGATAAAAAAAAGTAATAAAAATAAAAAATAAAATTAAAGCAAAGGTTAAAAAATATAAATGATATGAAAGAAAAAGTAATAAAAGAGTAAATTTCTTGTGCATCGTGCAACTCAAGTTCATTTTTAAATAATATAGCTTGTAGATATAAGTTTTTAAATATACACTTGACGTACACAAGACTAAAATTTTTCTCAATAATTTAAATTTTGTGTGGTTTAGGTAATTCCATTTTTTTTATTTAATATGAAAAATTCAAAATCTTTTATTTGACTATTAAAAAGGAACCTCAGAATAATATATTCTTAAAAAATCCATCAATTAATTTGGAGAAAGCTTTTGATTTAATCTGTATCATATATATCCTAGCAGTAGCACAAGATTTGTCTATTGGTGTATTGTTGTCAAAGTTGGTTTGCAAATCCAATAACTTGCTTAAGAGAATTGATTGTGTTTTGTTGTTTTGCTTGCAATGTTCTCATATACATGTTTTTTTTTTTTTTTTTTTGTAATGCCAAGATATTTTAGAATTATGGAGAGAACTAGATTTCAAGACAATATCACTTAAAATTGATATTTCTTGATTCACACAAATATACATATAACTTATCATATATACAATGTTCAAATGAGAATTCTAGAGACTTATTTAATGATATGGAAATACAAAAGAATTTTCTAGAAACTATCAGTTTAGAAGACCAAGAGAATTTTAATTGTACTCTGGAGAATTCTAAATATTATGTAAAAAAGTCTAAGTTTAATTTTTCATATGAAGAACACTTGATGTAGCATGTGATTACTGCTCTAGTTTTTTCCATGCATGTCTTTTCTTTTTTATAAGTATATACTCGATCCGTTCATTAAATTTATGCACTTTTTCTTTTCTTTCTTTTTTTTGGTTCATAAAAAATATGCATTTTCTTTTTATAAAAATCACCATATTTATTATCATCTTTTTTTATTGGTTCACTAAATCTCCAAACACTCAAAGAATATCTTCAAGTCATTCTTATATCTTCCTCCTAATTCGTTCCAGAGGGAATCAAACCCGGGTCACTCATTCAAGTGAGGAGTCCGATGGTCAGGTGAGCTAATCCACCTGGTTGAGTTTTCTTTATTTATATAACAAATTAACTTTAATTATTTGTCAGGTTTACTGAAAAAATACACATGAATTCAAAAAATTGTATACGTTGTCTTGGTGTTCTTGTTTCTTGTTATCAAGATGTTGTGAATTACATGTTATTTTGACTCAATTTTATGGGATAAAGTATTGTATAAAAATAGTTAATGATAAGCTTATCATGAACAAGTTTTCAAGTATCAAACATTTAATTAGGTGTATCAAAAATCTCATCAGGTATATCAAAAGTTGAGTTCATTAAAATTTATATATTAACCTCAATTTTTGATACACCTGATAAATATTTGATACACTTGATCAAATATTTGATACTTTAAAACAATTTCATGATAAGCTTATCATGAACTATTTTCACATAATACCTACTCGTTTTATGGATAAAACATCCCTTACTAGAACAGTCCAAATTACTTTTTTAGTATACATTGCTTATGCTTCCCTATTTTAAATAAAATAAATTAATAAAAAATTTAAATGAAAAACAAAAACCGTATATGGTTTTGAGATTTTTTTTTCCTGAAAGTGCAACTTTTGAAAAAAAGAAAAGAAAAAAAGTCAAAGAACGTATATAATTTTCACAATTTAATTTAAAATTAATTTCGATTTCTTGAAAAAACAAAGTTGAATTTTTTTAAAATACAAACACAAACAAAAATTGTGCGAGACAATTTTCACTATATCATTATCCTTCCTAAATCAGTGTATTAACTCAAAATACATTAATATTCATAAGAATAACAAACATTATCCTAATCATTATATACTTTAATTTAGGTTTTTTTTTTTTAAGTTAAAGTTTTACATATGCATATTCCTTATTTCAATGGATGAGTTTCAAACTTTTCTTTTAAAACATCCATGATTTAACATTATAAACTTATCTATTATTGAGGTATTTACTTAAATTTGTTCTTGGGATATTGTAAGTTGTTCTTGGGGTACTGTGATTTGTTCTTGAAGTATTTGTTTATAGTTGTTTTTGAGGTATTATGAGTTATTCTTGAGGTACATACTTAGAATTATTCTTGAGGTATTGTTAGTTGTTCTTGGGGTATTGTAAGTTATTTTTCGGGTATTGATGAATTGTTCTTGGGGTATTTATTTAGATTTATTTTTTGGGGTATTGTAAGTTGTTCTTGGGGTATTTTGAGTTGTTCTTCTGATATAATAAATTATTTTTGGGGTATTCATCATATATTCATTCAATATACAAAATTAACTGGTGGTGAAAATATATCACTAAATTATTCAACTCTAATTTAATTTACTGAATTTATTTTTATTTTCTTCACAATCTACTTTCAATTCCTCAAATCATCTTTCCAAGTCTCTGATCTTCCATCTGGCCTTCTCTCCATCATCTGATTCTCACCATAGCCACCATATTCGCCGGAGATCTCCTCCGGCAACCGCCCCTTCGTCTCCATCACCATAAAAGTGCAGAAAATGCTGAGCATGTTCGCATCCTCCATAATTGTCATGGCTTGCTTGATCGTTCTATTAGTATATGATTTCAATTTTATGAAAAATTATATAATTTTTAATATTTTTGATAAAATAATTGATACTTATAAAAAAATAGTTGATATATTTCTTTGATTTGACATTTGAAATTATACAATAATACTATACTATACTTTTATGTTATATATGAAATAATTTAAAATGTAAAAATATTAATTTTGTTTATATTACAAATCAATAATATTATTTTACTAGTTTTTCTATGGTCAGGAAGGCTTCGCCCTTCCTGACGTTAGTAAACCCCCTAAATACTGTTAGATTCATGATCTAACGTACAATATTATTTTGAAGTGATTGCACTTTGCACTAGGGCGATTGCACTATGCATAAGGCGATCACACTGTTAAAAAAATTAATTAATATTATTAAATAAAATTAAAATTATCAAATTATCCTTTTAATTAAAATATTATTATATCTTAATATATTTTAATCAAATTAAAATTTATGTTTTCAAAATTAATTCTTACACCCATTGCGACCGGGCTCGGCCCGGCCTGAGCCCGAGTGGCCCAACATGCCTAGCGGGCCGGGCTAAATAGGTCCGGTTCTTTTCGGGCCTGTATCCTGGGCCCACAAAAATACAGGCACGAAAAGAACTGGGCCTATTTAGCCCGGCCCGCTAGGCATGTCGGGCCACTTGGGCTCAGGCCGGGCCTGGCCGTAATGGGTGTAAGAATTAATTTTGAAAACATAAATTTTAATT